>PVJX010016245.1:0-40778 GCA_004027295.1 Dolichotis patagonum
TATGTGAGTCTCTGCTGAGCTCAAAATAAAAAGTTTAATTTTTTAAAAGGCAAAAAAAAAAGAGAGAGAGAAATTAGAAGAAATCACAAAAGGTAATTCAGGGCTTGAAAGGGCAAGCCACAGGCTGGAGAGATTCGTGACACACCAACCAACAAAAGCCCTGTGACCAGGGTCCAGAAACAACTTCCAAAGGTCAGGAAGAGCAAGACGGACGCCTGCTGGTTAGAATGTTTTGGAAGCTTGGCCAGGCACCTCCTGCAGTGAAGTCTCCGCAGCCAGCAACAGGGAACAAGAAGCAGTCGACATCGTTCATCTCAGGAAACACTGGTATTCGCAGTAGCCACCAGAATGGCCAAAATGGCAAGCACTGACCACAGCAGACATCGGTGGACAGGGAGCCAGAATTCTCAGGCCCGATGCTGGAAAGGTAAAAAGAGGCAGGAGACAGAATTTTTGCAAGTTAGGGCCATTTGAACCATCGCCGGATAGTCAAGACCCCCACCTTCCCAGTCATGGAGCGGGGACACTTGTGCCCACCTGAGATGGGTTTGGAACTCTCAGACATTTCATTAATAACAGCCCAGTTCAGCGGGGTACAGTGGCATATGCTCATAATCCCAGTACTATGGGAGGCTGAGGCAGGAGGATTGCAAATTCAAGTTCAGCTCGGGCAACTTAATAAGACTGTCTCAAAATAAAACTAAAAAGGGCTGGGAATGTAGCTCAGTACAAAGGTCCTGGGTTCAGTCTCCAGTACTGTCAAAAGAAAAATCACCCAGGTCTAAGAGCACGTCAGATGTCCGCCTAACAAGTGAATGAATAAACTAATGGTGGCAAAATCATACAAAGTGGGCTACTCAGTGATTTTTAGAAAAAGGAACAGATCTTTGCTACAGAAAGGGGTCATGCTGAAAGAGGGCATTTTGAAGCAATTTGAGGACAGGTAGGACCTAGCACATTAGCTGGGCTGACACTGTTGGGTACCAGGATGCCGGCGTTGGTGGCTAGGATGTGGACATCTGTGGATTCCATGGAGCCTAAGGTATGAACATATTGCTTAGGTGTATATTTAAACTCTACTTCAGAAACTCATTTGAATCCTGGTTAATGTTTAAGATAAGAAACAGACCAGAGGCCAAGGGAGGCTGAGCTCTGTGGTTAAAGAGACTCAATGGGACAGGATGGTCTTGGCCATTGAAACCACACCACTTCCGGGCCCCTGAGGCTGCACAGAGGAGTTAGCACCCTGAGGATTCTGGGTAAAACTCCCATGCAGCACTGCGATGGGGGGACAGGGCTCAGCTCCCATTCCAGCAAGGCCTGGGCAGCCCTGCAGCTGGATCCGAACTTGTATACCAGGATGAGGCTGAGGGAGTGGAGGCAGGGTGGGGAGCCTGGCCCCCTGAGGCCCTGGATGGCCCTGCCAATGGAAAGGGGCACCGTGGGAAGGTGAGGAAAAGCTGGTCCTAAGAGGAAAACCCCAGGGCTGCCCTGGGCTGCCCTTTCGCTGGCACAGAGCTGACAGCTAATAAACGCTGGCTGTGGTGCAGTGAATTCCCAGGCAGAAGATATTCCATGGCTCGGCTCCATTCCTGGGGAGCTGCTCTGGGAATTGACTCGCAGATTGATTAATGATCAGACATCGCGAAAGAGTTGACAGAGCACCTCCAACAAATGAAACTCAGGGTGCAGATCCTGGCCCCGCCTGTGGATGGCTGTGTGACCATGGGCAAATTACTTGACCTCTCTGAGCCTGCTTTTTCTCAACAGAAAGGAATGAGGATGAAACTCGCTCTGCTTCCTAAGATTGGGTGGATTTCTATGCGTATAGGTCTCTGATCAGTGCCATAGTTGAGTCACAGAGACAATTAGGGAACCAGGCAGGGCTCAGCGCTGAGTCTGACCTCCCAGAACTGTCACCCAACCCCATCCACTACAGTGGCCACCAGTCAGTCACCCGTGGCTTCTGAGTACTTAAAATGTATAGAATTTTAAATCGAGATGCATTAGATGTCAGAGACTATTTTATCCAGTGCCGCACACGTGCTAGGCACGTGCTACACACACACACCACAACCTCCATCAGCTTGAGCCCTTTTCCATTTTTATTTTGACCCAGGGTCTCAGTAAGTTGTCTGAACTGTCTCAAATTTGCAACCCTCCTGCCTCGGCCTCCCGAGTGCCGAGGTTATGTGTGCTACAACCCCAGCTTTTTTTTCTTTTTAATAAAACTACGGGAAGTTGTGACACCATCCTGGCGGTTTGCATTGATTGGTGTCTTACGTTCCAAGGCACAGCTCAGCCACGTACACCTGTCTTTGACATCCTGGCTCCCTTGAGACTGTAACTTCCGGTTTGCCCCCTTGGAGATCCTTTCTTTGGCCCATGTGAAACCCAGCTCCGAGCTGCTCCCGCCTCCTCCATTCTCATCCCTGGCACCTACAGCTCATTTCTGCTAGTAACGGGTGTCATTCCAGGAAGGGGGGTGTGGGAGTAGGACAGGAAAGCATGACGTGGTGCCCTGTGGGTTCCTGAGAGTGGGCACAGCCCCCGTCTTCCTGCTCCTTGAGCTGTAGAGCACAGGACTCAGTGCTGGTGCGGGAGGAGCCTGCCAGGTCAGCAGAGCCACGTGCCTGGTCCCCAGGGTAAGGACAAGGACCGCATGGGAACTGCTCAGCGAGGTCCCAGGAGCACAGAGCTGGAGACCACTGCTGCCTGGCCCCAGCCCCAGCCCTGTGGCTGTCGGCGGCCCTCCAGGGTGCCCTCCACTGCTCCTCTTTGTCCCCTGACACCTCCCGGAGCCATCAAGGCAGCCAGGGTGCTCCCCGGAAAGAATGCCCTGACTGCCGCCCTCAGGGTCTTGTAAGTCAGTCAGGTACTTGACGGCCCCCTGGGATTGTTGGGAGACAGAGCCACAGCCTGCAGGGGAGGCTTCTCAGGGAGGGCAGGGACAGCTGTGTGCCCAGCCCTACAGGGGCCTGCAGTGGCCTCAGAGATGACAAGCCCCGAGCAGGGAGGACTAGCCCTGCACAGGAGGCCAGGCTGACACCGCCTCTGCCCACCAGCCCGAGCATGCTTCCTCCTGCAGCCAGACTGAGTGGAAGCAAGTGAGCAAAGCCACCCGGGCAGCATGTGGAGGGGTCGCCACATCCTCACCCAGCACCCACCCAACTTTCCAGCCTCCTGCCCATTCCCACATCCTGCTTTGCTGTCTGCCCCTCTGTAGACAGCTTTGGGTTCAAGTCACCTGAGTTCAAATCCCACCTCTAGCCCTCACTGGCTGTGTAAGCTTAGCCAAGTTACCTAACCTCTCTATGCCTCCACTTCACCCGGGACATAGAAAAAGCAATAGTGCCTGCTACCTTTTCCCACTGCCAGCGGATTAGATGAACCAGCACAGCAGTAGAGTCACATCAGCCCACAAGATCCAAAAAGATTAGCTGTTACTGCCCTGACTGGTGTTTTTGTGGCTCTTTTAGGACACTCTCCACTGGACCAGATCACAGGCATCCAAAGTTCTTATCATACTTCCTGTACTAGTCATTTATACTGCGTAACAAACAGCTCCAGCTCAGCAGCTTACACTGCACGCACATAGTCGCTCACTGTGTGGACCGGGAGTGAGGGTCTGCGGGCTGCATCTCCGTCCTGAGACTTGGCCAGGGGAGAATCTGCTCCATGTGCACACCGGCTGCTGGCAGGATTTATCTCCCTGTGCATGTGAGACAAAGGACCCCGACTTCTTGGTGGCCAGGGGCTGGGCCCCCCCTGTAGCTATTTGAGGCGGCTTGTGGTTGTTCACTGTGTGACTTCTGCAACCCCAGGTGAGTCTGGCTCTAGGACAGGGTCCCACACAGCACAGCACATCTGTCACCTCTGCCAGCTCTGTTTCTCCAAAGTCACAGGTCTCAAACACCCTTACAGGTAAAGGATTATACAGGATATAAACACCAAGGGGCCAGGCCCCGGGTGCCACCCTAGGCTCCAAGACTGGCACCCCCCCATCTTTATCATACTCCATCCCAGCTCACATCCAAATGAAAATCTCCATCCCCTCAGCATGAGATGTGGGTGCTACCTGGCCACACGCTGTGTGATCTTAAAAGACACCCTTCCCTCTCTGAGCCTTCCTCTTGGCTTCTGTGAATGGGGGTCCAGGACAATAGTGGACTGTTTCCTACGGTCACCATGCACATACCAGGGGGCACCAACTATGTGCCAGGTACAGAGATCAAGCGGAGGAAGGGTTGTCGTGGATCAAATGTGTCCCCCACCCCAAAACCCATAGGTTGAAATATTTGCCCTGCCTGCAAGGTGTTAGGAGGTGCAGCATTTGGGAGGTGATGAGATCTTGAGGGGAGTCCTTGTGAAGAGGATTAGTACTCTGTCAGCTCCCTGCCCTTCCACCTGGAAGTACATGGGCTGGGCGGAAGATGCCTTCCAGAACCAGGAAGCAGCCTCCTCAACTCCCAAGCTGCTGGTACCTTGATCTCGACCTCCAGCCTCTGGCCGGAGAGGACCAAACGTCTGCCGTTTGTGAGTCCCAGCACAGGGTATTTTGTCCTGCAGCCCAGACTAAGACAGAGACATAGAGCTTCCTGTGTGGGAGACCAACACCAGGCCCCTAAAGGATCCCAAGCTCTGATTCTTGCCACCCCCAGCTCACTGGGCTGGGGGACGCCGTGGCAGAGCCCAAGGGCCCTGTGCGATGCAGCCCGAGTGGACACACATTGCTTGGGGGAAACTGCTTGGTCAGCAGGGACTTGGAAGAGCACAGGACCCACCTCCGTCCTCCCTCCCAGTGCCTCCATTTCCCCGTCTGTGCAGGGCGGGAGGTCCAGACCCGATGCTCCCTGAGGTCTTTACGGACCCGCACTTGCCGGGCTGGATGGAAAAAAGGAACAAAGCGCCATGGATGGAGCCTGAGGATTCCTGAGCTACAGCTGGGCCCTGGGCCAGAGGACACCGCAGGACTCTGTGGGCAAACAGATGGGCACGGTCAAATGGGCTGCTTGGCATGGGCAGGCCAGACGAGGCTGGGCTGGCTGGCACCAGGCGGGACAGCCCCTGGTCAGCCTGGGTGGCAGAGAAGCATCTGCAGGACGAGGTGTGCTGGGGAACCCCTCTGTCTCCTGCCTCGGGCTCTCTCTCCAGGAACGAGGGCCCGTGTCCCGGAGCGACCCTGCCAGGCTCAGGACCAGGGCTGTGAGAGCTGGCAGCTCATGAAAGCACGCAGCGGGGCGCAGGTCTACGGAGGCCAACCCGGCCACCAGCCAGGCTCCCCCATGCCCACGACACTCAGCCTGAACCTCAGACCTCGTGGGCTGGGGACAGGAATCAGGGAACGGCGGGGGTTAGAGAAGGACGGTGACGCACAGGCCCTGTGGGTTCAAGCCCCAGCCCTCCACTCTCCAGAGTTATTTTCAGCAAGGTATTTCCTCTTCCCAGGCCTCATTTTCTCCATCTATAAAGTGGGTATGATGTCTGCCTCCTGCTCTTACAGATCATGGGGGCTCTGCCTACCGAGACGAGACACAGGAAGCCGTGTCTAAAAGAGAGCTAACCTGAACTGCTGATACGAAAAGAAAAAGAAAAGCAGATCAGACCTGTTCCTGCAAGCACGGGAGCCCACCCTAGACCCTCAGAAAGATGGCAATCCCTGACCCTCCCCAGGCCTGTGGGAGAGGTGACCCACATCCCGGCACAGGGCCCCCGCAGGGCAGCCCCGCCTTGAGAGGCTGCGGAATCAGACAGTTTTCCTATTGGAAAGTTTTCATTATCTTCAAATCCGATTCTGGGGGTATGAAAGTCCCAAACTTAGGCTCTGTGACTCACGAGCGGAGCCGGAGACAGGGAGATGCTGTTAGGACTTGAATGAGGGCGGCAGGCAGGGATTTCCAAAGACCCGGTGGGTTTCTTTAAGCTGCTCAAAGGTCCTCATTTCATAACCAGCTGACGAGTGCATAAAGGAGAGACATTTTTCCCAAGGAAACGTCTCACCCAGCCAGGGCGAGGCTAATCGCCCCACAAACGCCTTTGATCCCGCATGGGGCCTGCTGTCAGGCCCCGCAGGGAGGGGAGGGGAGGGTGCCCATCCCCTCCTGGTGGCCAAGGTGTTTGTTTCTCTGGGTTCCTAACCAATGCACTGCGGGCGGCTGATTTTCTTGGCCATTTTCAAGGCCAGGGGATGCCTTGGGCGCCGTCAGGGACCGCGGCAGGCCCCAGGAGCAGTCAGGCAGCTTGAGACCGCTTTTGCCCACTCAACAGCGTGGCAGCAGTAGGCTCAGCCTCCGAAGCTTGGTGGCAAGCGCACTGCAGCCTCCAAGACGGATGCTGATGCCCGTTTGCAGATGGGGAATCTGGGGCTTGGGGGATGAAACAACTGACCCAAACCTCACTTCTGCAAAGTGGGAGAGCCTAGATTTAAACCCAGAGCTAAAGCACTCTCCTGCCTCTTCGTCATGAATTACCAAAACAGCACTGACCATGAGGCTGGCACATAAAGCACAGCCCAAGTGTGACCCCAGTTCTTTTGTTTGTTTGGTTTTTCTTTTGATTTGGTTTGGTTGGAACCAGGCATAGAATTCATGACCTCGCCCTTGCCAGGCAGGCACTTACGCCACTGAGCTAAATCCCTGGCCCATAATCCCGGTTCTGATGGAACTGAAATCTAGGAACTTGAATGAATGAATCAATGAATGAACAAATACATAAGGAGAGCCTGAGTGTAAATTGATTAGTTGTTTTGTCCAGGTTTATATTCATACTTGTTCTAAATCAGCAGAATCTTGAAAATGTCTCTATATGCTTTGGGGTCTGCCTGAGGCCGAGGAAAGGGCTTGGACAGATGGCATATTTTGGGAACCAGGGCCAGAAAAAGGACAAGAATGGGGTGAGACAAGGCAGGAGGATGAGCCAATCCAAGCTGGCACTGCTGTGGGCATCTGGGGCTCCCATGTCCACAACCCCTCCCAGGTGTCTGCCCGAGGGGGACAAAGGAGTCTTGACCCACCAGCTCCATCATGGTGGTCCAGGAGGTGCTGCCAGACTGTACCTGCTCTTGGCCACGTGTTACATGGATCTGGGCTCACGGGAAAGGACTGCAGTGTTGGTGAGTGACATAATGTGGGCAGGTCACAAAAATGGGCAATTGGTCCATTGGTGCATCTGCTCACGCGGTCTTAGCGTGTGCTAAGAGTTCTGGAAGTAAATATTTGGATGGATGAGTGGATGGATGGATGGATGTGTGGGTGGATATATATATATATAATGAACACAAACATATATATAAATGGATAGATAGGTACTCCTGAGTGACTAGGTGGATGGATGGATGGATGGATGAGCAGGTGGTAGGTACATGGATGATGGGTAAATGGATGAATGGATGTGTAGGTGGGAGGTGGATCCCAGACTACTTTTGTTGCTAATACTCCAGCCACCTCTGCTCTGGGAACCGGTTCCAACAAACAAGATAAGCTCCTGAGCCAGGCTGGAGCGGGAAAACCAGCCCGACACTCTGAGACGAGTCTTTGTGGCTGATGCCTTGGGAGGCTGGGAGGTGGAGTGGCTCCTGACTGGGACACGCCAGCTGTCTGCTGTGGCCCTGGGCAGGTCACCCAACTTCTCCGGGTCTTCACTGTCTCACATATAAATGAAGGCCATGGGCGCTCCTGCCCTCAGCCATCCCTGCAGCAGTGGTATCCTCCTAGGGGGGAACTGTCACCCTGGGGGAAACCTGGGTAGGGAAACCAGGTCCCAAAGTGCAGGAAGGCCTCTGAGACCCCAAGGTCTCACCTGGGCTAGAATGTCGGCTCATAGTGACAGAAGTCATGGCTAGGGAGCAAGCTGTGTGCCCAGCTGTGACTCCTAAAAGGACGCACATTGCTCCAAGGCACATGTGGGGTCTTTAGGAGGCCTTCTGTAAGATTCGGCTCCTCTTGGGTTCTGAAAACACCTCCAGACATCAACCGTCTGCGGGTGGAAGTGACAAGACATACTAAGACATACAATCTGGGGAATTCTCAGAAAATGGGGTGAGCTCTCCACTCCCAAAGGTAATACGCAAGGGCGCTTGCAAACAAGGGAACCAAACCCATCCTCCATTGAGGCAGAAGAGAGCGAAGGAGGCACGAATTTGGTTGGGTGGTTGGTTGGATGTCATTTAACTCGTCCATTAGTTGGTTGCTACGTTTGTCAGTTAGTAAGTGACCAGCTTGCAGCATGGCACACCTGGCAGTTGGAACAATGACAATCCCTACCTAAGGTCCCACCTCCCACCGTCTCCTTGGATTCATCCCCAGGCCAGATGAACACATATTCCTGCCACACTCAGATTCCAGTGATACCCACTACCCACAGAGCAAGGTCGAATGCCCTCCTCTGGATAATCACATCTTCCTGCCATGGAGCCTAGGTCCCCGGGCCCCCCAGGCCCTGCTGCCGTCCCTTCTCCAGCCATCCTGGAGAATGTCCTTCTGCCGGCCCCACCCACTCAGTCCCCTCAACCCGCACGTCCTCCCCTCCACTCACATGCATTTGAATATTGCTTGTAAAACAAAAATCACATTTGCAAGGAACGTGTCAGGATACTGGGAACACGATAATCATGCACGTCATTTTTACTGGAAAAAAATCAGTCTGCATAAAATTCAAAATACATGTACACACACACAAGACTACAAGTGGAAGTCCCTGACATTGCACGTGGCTGTCATCCCCTGTCAGGCTCCTGCCTCAGCCACCAGTTCAGGGCTCCACAGTGAGGTAGATGGGCAGGGGACAGCATGAAAGGAGGGAGCCTTGTCTCACCTCCCCACTCAGCCAGTCACATTTGGGACAGTGGTTGGGACAGGGACAAGAAGAGCAGGCAGAAGGCAGCACCCATGCCAGCCCAACCAAGCCGCTGCGGCAGTCAGAGATGGCAGGCCGGGAAGGAGCATGCCCTTGCGGGACCAGAGCCCCTGGGCAGAAGGTCGGCGCGTGGATCATCTTGTGGAGACAACGCTGGCTGGGAGACACGGGTCCCAGTCACACGTGGAGCACAGCCACGACCCATATTTCACCGGGAGACTTCCTCCGGGAGGGGAGAGATGCCAAAGGTCCCTTTGTCTTCGAGCACTAATGTTCAATTTTAAATTGGGTTGGGGGCCGGGGGAGGGAAAGAAAGGAAGACAGGGGACGGGAGTGCAGTCACTAAGTGTCATTCATTCGCCACACACTGGGCCCTTCATCAGGTTCAAAACTCACCCTTGTGGCTGTGCAAAGATTTATGGAGGCCCCAGCATGGGCTCATTTATTTTCCTCCAAACTGATTTGAAAAGACCGTTTGCATCTGCCCTGGAGGGGAAAAAAAATGTGCATATTTGGCAAACTTTGTTTGAAAAATCTCCTTGTCCCCAAAGAGGTGGCTGTGTGTTGGGTGGGGAGCAGGGCTGGTGCTTGGGAGGAGGCTGTGGTTCGGTTCTTCCTTGTGATCTACTGGCCAAGAACATGAACTCAGACATTCTCCCTTGCACACTGGGGCCCTTGGCTCCAGGACTCTGTGTTCAGGCAGCTGCAAAACGCAAAGAAAATTCTAAAGCTTGGTGAGGAAAAAATGCACCCTAAGAATTTCAATCACCAGCTTGCTCCCTTCGGAAAAGAGAAATGTCACCCACAAACAAACTCTCACAACTTCTTCATAGCCTTAATATACAAAGAGCTCTTGTGAATCAATAAGAAAAAATGGTCATAGAAAGATGAGTAAGAGACACAGCTGAGTAATTCATAAAAGGAACGTAGAGGCAGTAAACACAGATAACAGAAAGTTTAACTCTACCCAAGGAAGCACAACTTAAAGCATACACAATGGAAATGTCACTTTGCAATTAGTAAGGTGGCCAAACGCAAGCGAATGGTAGTGGAGCCTCCCGTGCCCACCCTCTGAGGCCTCTGCCCTGCATTCTGAGCAGTGGATCTGCGCCTCTCCAGGATGCCGAAATATGTGCAGGAAGCAGGGTGTGGCCACCAAGCGAGCCAGGGCTCCAGAAGGAAGTTGGGGTGGTGGGCTGCTGTGAGCCCCGCTGCTGGGGTACACAAGGGGGCGACCTTGGTCTCCTGTGAGCACCGAGCCTTCTCCTCTTCACAACCTTGCATATTTGCTCCCTGGACACTGCAGCAGTCCCACAGGGCCACCCCACGGCCACCCCCACCTGGGAACAACTACATCAGCGCTGCCCTAGCCAGGCCCTGGTTGATGGGGGGGGGGGGAGCGAGGGTGCAGCTGTTGACAGGCGTCCTCAAGCACTGAGCTACTGCCCCGGTGAGACCTTGGTGATCACAGGAATGTGACAGTCACCTCCGCTATGCTCAGCAAGTCAAGCGCTTGGGATGCTGGGGCACAGACAGGCTTCCTCTGGGGAAAGGCACCCTGTTGGGACAGAGGAATCTGGTGAGGGGCTGCCCTGGTGGCAGGGGTGGGGTGGGCTTCCTGGAGGAGGAGGAGGCCAGCGCACGCGAGAAGGGCAAGGAGGGAGGACGGGGGGGTGAGGGGAGTACACCGTGCACACCTCTGAGCCTCGGTCCCCTGGCAGCTGCACCATGGTGTGCTTGCAGGGAGCCGGGCACTGTGGAGCCTCACCTTCATCTTCATGGACTCTCATCAGACCCATTTCACAGATACAGGGACTGAGGCCCAGGACACAGGACATCTGCCAGGAGGGGGAGGTAGGAAGGACACGTTCCTCCAAAGAGCTGTCTCCACCCCCGGCCCTGCCTTGTCATCCCTGTCCCTACCTAAAGTGGCCTCTTGATGTGCTCATAACCCCCTCACCCCCGTCCAGGCTTGGAGTAAGACACACCTGTGCCCTCGTCTCCTGACTTTGTGCCCCAACCCTCAGGAAGCTCCTGTTCCTGATCAGAAAGCCTCCCAAGGGGCTGCTGCTTTGGGGCACAAGCCTAAGGAGACCCTGGGCATTTAATAATTGTTTGGTAACTGATTGGAGCTAACTCAGCTGTGGGCTAGGGGTGTGTACAAGGCATGTCTGAATGCAGGTGTCCCCCACGGCACGGGGGTGGGGGATAACTGGACCTGCCATCACAGGGCAGGTGTCAGATACAAAGGCCCAGCCACTGCACTAGCTGCAGGACTGTATGCAGCAAGCACTCAATAGTTGCATGTGGCATGAGGTGTGAGTTGGCTGTGCCTGCCCTCCTACTCTGCTAAGCGATAGCAACTAACTCACTCCTAAATTGCCCAGTGGCCAACGACCACACACTGGACACAGGCTTTCCGTGCAGTCATAGGTAGGGGGAGCGCTCCCCCTGTAGTTCCCCGGGTCCTGGACACACACATGGGGAAACGCATGGGTGTCAAGAAAACACTTCAGGCGCACAGGTGAGCAACATGAGGCTCACCCATACTCTTCCTCAGTCTAAGAAAGAAAGGTACACACCTGTGATTCCAGCACTGTGGGAGGCTGAGGCAGGAAGATGGCAAGTTCGAGCCCAGCCTAAGCAACTTAGCAAGACCTTGTCCTGGAAAAACAAAAAAGAAAGCAAAAATAAAAAAAGATACTTTTTAAGGGCTGGGTGTGTGGCTTCATGTGAAGACCCTGAGCATCTTAGCAACTTAGTGAATCCCTGTCTCAGAATAATAAGAAGTGAGCTGAGGAAGGAAGTCAGTGTGAAGTCCCTGGGTTCAATCCCCAGTGTCCCCCAAAAGTGTGAGAGAGAGCAAGGGAGAGACGGAGACAGACACAGAGACGGCGACACCAGAATGAGTTACAAGACCCACCCATCAACATGTGCTTCCCTGTGTTATTAAACCCCTTTGTCTTTATAGCCCTGAAAATTAGGAGCCCCCAGACCCGGAGCCTCTGCATCAGTATTCATGACATCTGTCTTTTCCTATAAAATGCTCTGAATGAAACCTCCCCCGGCAGAAAACGGCTCTCTCCTCTCCGCCGCTCTTTCTTTCCCCTTCAAAACAGATTGCGGGACAGATGATTGCATTGTTTGTCCTATTTCCATCTGAAAACTGGCCTCCGTGCTGGCCACTGGGCGCCCCTATTAAGGTCCGGGCACTGCGGGGCCATGTGGGGTGGCCGGGCCTCCGTCTCCCGCTCCCTGGGGCCCTTCCTCCCGAAGAGGGAAAAGCCTCTGGCAGACAAAGGTGCGGGACATAAATTAAGCCCCGGCTTTTTAAGTTCAAACTGAATTTTCTTTATTTTTCCACAGCTGTCAGAGGAACTGGGTAGAAATCCAGTAATGCATGTTTAATGTATTAAAAAGGAAGGGGGAAAAAAAGCAAAGCGTCCACCCGATGTTCCGGCCGCCGACTTCCATTGGGGGCATTATCTCGGGCCAGTGGACTCCGAGCAAGTCAAGTGTGGAGACGTGGACAGGGGCCAGGGACCCCCCACCCGCGGCTGTCATATCTGCTGAAGGCCCACTTGCCATAGCTGGGTGGGGGCAGGAGGGGGACAAACATCTCGCCACCGAGGCCAGAACGACCGCCAAATGGGCTCACTCCTCTGAGGGCGGCTGCTTGGCGCTGGCCTGGCACTGCCCAGACTGCAGGGCCATGTGGATGCACCGAACTGCCCCACTGGCCCCAGCTGAGCTTTGTCTGGTCACCCCTTGCCAGCTCTTTCCTCAGGCCTGACATGCCGAGGGCCCAGGTGGGCAAGAGAGGACACAGCGCAACTTGGCTTCCCAGCCCCTGCCACCAGGTCCTGGAGCCTTGGGCAGGCAACTGGTGTCTCTGTGCCTTTCGTCCATCTGGAAGTAGAAGGGACATTGCTAGACATGGCCATTGTTGCCATTATTATGATTATCATTATCTCCAAGAGATCCCAGGCTTGGGAGATGGAGGAAGAGGGGACGGTATGTCCTCTCCATCTGTGGGACAGGGACACCGAGCCTGCTAGTTCTCTCCAAGCCCCCAGCACCCGGGGCTCCACATTCAGTTTCTCGCTCATCAGAAAGGAGGCCACTGGGAACCTGAAGTCCCCCAAAGTGCATCTTTCATCCCTCAATGACAGGGTCACCGTCCCTACCCCTGTCCCCTACCCTTACACCCCCACCCCTCCCCGTTCCCCTAGAATCACGGTCCAGGGGGTGCCCCTGTCTCACCAAGTTCAAAGCAATCTTCCCAACACAGGCTGCTCCAGCGTCCCCCAACAGCACCACCCAATTACTCTACCAAGAGGAGAGGGCACTTGGAGCCTGCCAAGGGACCCCAGTGCTGCCTCCCTCTGGAGGGTCTCATCAGCGCCCCCATCATTTAGATAAGAAGCCCAAGGTTCAGGGGAACTATGTGATCAGTCTGCTATTCTGAGGTCTGGCTAAGAGACCTCAGTCCCCAACTGGTTCCTCTGCACTTTCCCAGGGAGTTAGAGGAAACCATTGTCCATCCAAGGCCAGTTCTCCATCTGTCACCCACCGAGGCTCTGAGGTCTCTCCTGGTCAAAGGAAGCACTTGGACCATCGCTGATGCCCAGAGGAGAGGGCGCTCTCTGACACTAAGGCTGCCTGCAAACCCAGCCTCCTTCCCTACTCCTGTAGCAGCCCAAATGGCCTCAGTGAACTATCTCCACTCCAAGACACCCCACCATCCAGGCTGTCAACCTATTGAAATCCCCCACAACAGCCCATCAAACAGTGCTCCCAGTAACGCCACGACACCACCGATGGGGCCTGGAGGAGGCAGAGATGTTTCCTCCTGTCTTAGCCTCTGCCCGGCACAGGCCCGACAGAGCAGAGGCCCTCCGCACAGCCCAGGGCAGCTGTGTGTCCAGCCCCCTGCCCAGCATCAGCCTCCAGCTTGAGACCCTTGAGGGACCAAATTATCTGGGACTCAAACCAGGGACCCAGCTCTGCCCAAGACAAACACACAGTCTCAGGAAAGCCTCTCCTCCTCCTGGGCCTCTGTCTTACCATCTACAAAATGGGCCACATGTCCCATGTGCTGTCACCCCATAAGTCACTGTGATCCTAAGCGGGCAAGGGGGAAAGAAGTGCCTAGAAAATCACTGGGTGTTACCAGGTACAAGCAGTGCTGCCTGCACGTGGACCCCAGAGCCCAGAGTGACCCCTGACCAGTCCCTCTTCCTGGACCCCTGTGGCAGCATTTGTGCACTAAGGCGTCATTTCTGACAGCACTGGTACTTTGGAAATCTGATTCCAGACCCATGGGGTCTCCAAAGCCACCACTTGCATAGACTGAGGGCCTGGCTGACTTCACCCCAGCTTTTTAAGACACATGAATCCCGTGTGCCTCACAGCTTGTAGATGCCCTTAAAGTGACCGGTGGTCACAGCCATGAGAAACAGCGCTGCAAAGGAAAAGGTCTTTCTGTGTGAGGATGGGGAGGCCCACTCAGGATCCTTCAAAGACACTACCGTGTGGACTACGCCCCGTTCACCAGTCCCAGCCTGGGGCTGACCTGGGCCCACCGAAGCCCAGGGGCCAGGCGGGAGCCCGGAAGTCATCAGGAGCAGAACCTGGTGGCGAGGGGAGCACCAGACCAAGCAAGGCCTCCTGGACAGCCAAGCTCCACACTGTAAGAGCAGGAGCCGCTGAGGAAGCTGCCAAAGAGGAGCCTGGGACCTTCACAGTCCGCAAAGCTGGGGTCTCCGAGTGTTTCTGTGCCCACCACAGAAGGAAAGAAAGGCTGGGTGCGGACGCCCTGCTGCAGGGCTGGAGTGACTCCTCTGTCCACTGACACGGCAGCTGCATCGTGGATGTTAGTGGGCAACTGGCCCGTGTCTTAGGGAAACTCAGGGCTGGGGGTCACATCCAAGGCACTGTCCGACCTGTCCTTGACCTTCTGTAATGTGGCCCATTTTACAGATGAGAACTGTGGTCCATGGAGGGTCAAGCATACAACAGCTGTGGTGCTGTCCCTCCCTTCCCTTAGGGACCAGGACAGTGTCAAGAACTTAAGCAGACTCATAAATATCCATTGAGTGTGTTTGTGAACAGCCAAGAGACCCAGAGCGCAGACCCGGCCTACAAACCACAGCGCGGAGAGAGAGGTCAAGGCCACTTGTCACCGGTGTTGAGAGCTGGGCTGGGAGGCAGCTACGGGCCATGGGATGGGTCTGTCTGGGCTCAGCAGGACAGTGGCTCTGACACTGCAGTTGCCATGATCATAACCCAAGAAACACAAGCAAGGTGCAAAGCTGAGCCCCGTCCAGGGTCCTGGGTCACCGATGTGGCAGGGTGGAGGACCTGGGACTTCAGATGAGTGGTCAGAGGAAGGGCCGAGCTGTGAAGTCTTCCGGAACCAACTCTGAATTGAAGGAGCCAGAGGTGGCCAAGTAACTTGCCTCCTGGGGTTCCACTTCTTTATCTAAAGCTGGGGTCAAGATGCCTATCCCCAGCTGGACATAAGATCGGCAATCGAACATCGGCAGAAGTCCTGGGAACACACGCACACGAGCGCACACAGGCACCTGCCTCTCTGCACAGGCATGCACACAGATGCCTGCCTGCACACACACATACACACCTACAGTACACCCATGTGCACACTTGCACACTTACCGTGTGCACATGTGCAGTTGCGTGTGTATACGTGAAAACATGCAGGTAAAAACACACATGTGCAGACACATTTGGGACTGTCCTCCCAGGATGGGACCCTGGCTGCGTACTTGAAAGGCTCCTAGTCCCCTGTGTGGACTGTTTCCCAGGGTAGGTTGTCGGGGCGCCCCTTGGCCTCCTAAGAAAACTCTACTCAAGAATGAATGTTCACACGGAACTGGACTGTCCAAGGGCAGGCTTGATTGTAAAATCTGATACCCAGAGTCCCAGGGACTTTGGTGGCCATCAGTGTTCATTGCTTTTCTGAATGACACTTTTAGGGGCCAAGTATGGGGCTGGGCTGGACCTTCAGGACCGAATGGTGCTCACAGAATCAAGTTGTGCGATTCTCCCCTGAGAACGAGAGGCTTGGCCCCAAGCTGACCAGTGCTGGGTCGGGCCTGTGCCTGTGCTGACCAGTGTCCTGCCTCCTCCAGCCAGGAGACTCTCAGGAGAGGTCCCCATGCCCTGGGACAATCACAGCCCTGTCTGGCCATGCTCCCTCCAGGGAGGCCGAGCGCCTGGCATGATTCTTTCATTGTCTACCTCTTTCTCTCTGGGGTCCTCCACAAAGGGACAGGGCAACCCCACAAGGTCACCCCTGGAGCACTCATGGGGGCTCTGAGCATCTGTCTTGGGCAGCAGGAAGCAGGAGCAGGGCTGGTTAGGCCTATTGTCTGGGCCTCTACCCACCTCCACCTGACAGGAGAGGGGACCATTCTGCAAAGCAATCTGCCACACTCCTGCCTCCCGTGTTCTCTAAGAAGGGGACACAGCCCAGGGCACAGTCAGGAAACACAGGCCAGACCTGACCACGACACTCTACTCCTCCCGAACTGAGAGCTGGCTGTCCTTTGTCCCTTGGTCAATAAATTCATTCTGATAATGTAAAATTCAGCTGGACATGGTACAAGCCCCTGGGAGGCTGATCCCTCTGGCAGGAGCATCACAAGTTCAACCTCAGTCTGGGCAACTTAGCGAGACTCTTTCTCAAAATTTAAAACTATTTTAAAAGGGCTGGGGACATTGTTCACCAGAAGGTCCTGGGTTCAATCCCCAGTCTCCACCACTACAAGAAAAGCTAAAACCAGAGTCTGTGTCCCCTGAGCCTTTTGTGAATCCTGCTGCGTCAAGTAGACATGTAACAACCTAAACCTGCTGGAATCTAAGTCTGTTGGAACCGGTGGACACCAGGGGAGTCACGGCGCCAGGCCTCCTGATTCCCACATGACGTAATGTGACTTCTCGCTCACCCTCCTTCCCACCTCTCCTTGTCGTCACCTGTCACGTGGGGAGCCCTTTGCTGCTGCTGCTGGCTTCTGCCAGGTAGAAGGGGCTGTGCTGGGAGCAGCAAAGGCAGCTTCCTTGTAAGTCTGGAAAATTCCACTACAGTCAAAAGAAAATGCAAACAAGCAAAAACCCCAAATCTCCATTTTGTTTAACAAATGTTGCTGACCAGGAGATTAGCTGATTTTGCACACAAATTAGCCTTGAAATCCTCAACTGATATCGACCCAGACGATCCTGGGCCAAGGCTGGAGGCTTTGGCAGCAAAAAAAAAAAAAAAAAAAAACAAGTGAATTTATTTTCACTAGTGAGTGAGATGAGTCACCCATGGCCTGCACTGCCATGGACCAAAGAATCAGAGCCCCAGGGACACCCTATAAACCTGGGTGGTGTGGATTGAATGAAACACAGAAAAGAAAGTTGGTCAGCTGAACACAGAACTCTGTTGAAGGAAGAGGAAAGCTGTGCCACTAGACTCAAGAAGAAAACTAAAAGACAGCTGTGGCCTGGTAGCACCACCTGTTGATTAAAGATAGAGCCCTAAGACAGGACGCACCTCCACACCTAACTAGGACGTGGCCCTGCTGAGGTCCCCAAGCCCAGGCTCAGTCCCTATCCTGATCCCCAGGAGCAAGCTCAGGGGCCACCCAGAGCAAGTGCTCAATTTTACCTGGAAGAAAGGATGGAGGAAAGGAGAGGTGAATGGGCAAGGGATGAAACAAGAGATGGAGATATACAGTAAGGTGGAGGGATGATGGAAGGATGGAGGAATGGTGGATGGATGTAGAAATGGAGAGGTGGGAAAGTGGAAAGATAGAGAGATGTAAAGATGGTGGGCAGGAGGAATGGAGAGATAATGGATGGATGGATGGATGGATGGATGGATGGATATAGGAATGGAGACATGGAGAGATGAAAGGATAAGGGAGGGAAGGATACAGAGATGGAAGAATGGAGTGCTGAAGGAATAGGAAGATGGAGAGATAGGTAGAGAGGTAAGAGGGATGGAGAGTAGAGGGGTGGAGGGTGGAAAGATAGAAGAATGGAGAGATGGAGGGGAAGCAGGATGGAGGGATGGACTGCAGAGGTCATCCATTGTTCCTCTGTCCCCGTCCTTTGAGGAACATGCAAAGACAAGGCTGGTCTCACCTACACCTCAGCTGCAGGTGAGGCCCACAGAGCCAGCTGGTCCTGACACCTGTTTCCCTGACTCCTGCCTGTGTCCCTTGTGCAGAGTGCCCCTCACTACCAGCCTCACACACGTCATACAAGATCCAGCTGGTGCCTGTGTCCAGGAGCCTCCCTGCTGCCCACCCGAGGGCTCCTAAATCCCTCCCAGCCTGGAGTGAGGCTGCTCGGTCTTCATCCTCTGGTAGCCAGGAAGTAACTTAGACATGCACGTGAACATGCGCTGACTGGTGAGACCCTGGAAAGACTGAGGGGAGAGAGAGGGGTCGCAACAGAGGATAAGACCACAGGGAAGTGCCCTTTCCCCGCTGGGACCTTTTCCTATAAGAGGCTGCCATTATCTTGCAGTCCAGAGGCCAACAGATCTGTAAGGCATGGACCCCTCTTTCTCTGGGCACTTGCTGTGTCCTCCCTGGTCGGGTCTCTGTTACATGCTTGGTGGAGCACCCCAAAGGGCCGTCACCGGCCGTCAGCCCCATGAAGACAATCAGATTCTTACCCCCAATTAATGAGGAAGCTGAGAGTGGCAGAGCTGCTGGCCCTGAATCGCTAACCGTGACCGAGTTCAGCTCCATGATCGGCAGGGACAGCCCGCTGCTGTCTTCCCCGGAATCATCCAGTTTGCAAGAGACCAGCTGTCTTAGTTACTTTTTATTCGTCGCTGAGACAAAATACCTGATGCCCAAAGTCGGGAAAGGAAAGGTTTATTTCTTACAGTTTTTGGAGGGTGCAGTCCATACTCAGTTGGCTCCAAGGCGGGGCGGCATGGCAGGGCCGCAGTTCATGGCGGCTGCAAACAGCAAGTGGAAACCGGCAAGAGAGAAAGACACCTTCTTCCTGCCATTACATCACATCCTGGCTCCACCCCTAGGAGGGTGTAGCATTGACACCACCAATCCAAGCACTAGACAATGAACCAGTCACAAATGCAGAAGGCAAATACATGAGGCCTGGGGGCCACCGACATAAACCATGACACCAGCCCTGCCCCTGTGAACACAGCCAGCTTTCGATTGTGCCTTAAACCAAAAGTAAAACAAGATCCAAGTGACCACTCTGTCCTAGTGATGTGATTTTTCTGGAAAAAGCAGCGCTGTGGGGACATGTGGATTGGTAGACTAGGGTGGGAGAGGTGGGAGTTCTCGATGGTAGTGGCAGCCAGGTGACTGCAAGCATCAGTCTGATCTGCCCAACTGCCAGCCTAGAAGAATGGTGACCCTGTGTGTACATGACAGCACTGTCCACCTGGCATGGTGAAGTGCCCCTGCTTGGTGGAGCCCTAGGCAATGTCTGGGAATTCCAGGGACAGCCCTCACCATGGACAAAGCCTGAGACCAGCACACTTTTTGATCAGTGAGTCTTAGCCTCAAACATGAATATCAGCAGAAACTCAAATATAAACAGGACCAAAGCAAAGAATCCATCTCTTCACAGCCAAGCAGCCTGGAGAAGTCTCGGGGCCCTGGGAACTGGCACGTTGGCATACAAAGCGCATCACAGAGGCCCTGCTGTGGAGGAGGACCCCACGATCCACGAACATGGGGCACCCAGGGACTCAGATCATTGCTGGACATGGGTAAGGGACTGTGCCGTGGGGACCACAGGAACCAGAGATGACATGCTTGGACCCCCATTGGCAGCTCCCCAACCAAGAGGTCCAGAAAAGTGGCCAAGCTCACTGGGTTCAGGGACTCAAATACCACTGACCCTCCTGCCCTTGTTGGACAACCCTGGGCAGGTTGCTCTGGGCTGTGTTGCTCCGGGTTGGGCTCCCCAGGGATGAAATGGCAGTGCCACAGCACCCGCTGTGTGACATTCTGTGATGCTTCATGGAGAAGCAAACGCAATGAACCAGTTGCATATTAAAAACTCTCTGACCAGTCCTGCATCCCAGTACTCAGAGAGGCTAAGGCAGGATGATCACAAGTTCAAGTCCAGCCTGGTCAATTTAGTGGGACCTTGTCTCAAAACGTAAGAAACGTTTGAAAGGGCTGGGGGTGTAGTTCAGGGCTCAAGCACACCTCAGCGTGGCCCCCTTCCCCGGAGCAGTCACATCTGGTTCCGATCGGTGTCCATGTGTGGCTGAATGAAGGAGGGCTCTGATGCTTTGGGAAGTTGAAACCTGGTCTCCAAGGCCTCCCCGCTGCCACCTAGGACCCTGCCCATGGCTCGCCTCAGGCCGGAAACACCCTGACGCTGTCCAGGCGGCGGAATCAAAGCCCCACTGTGGGGCAGGCACACATTTTCCGGGCACTCGGAGGGTCTGTGAGGTCTGGGGAAGACAGGGGTTATAATTGGCCTCCCCTGGGCCAACAGCACCTCTTGAGAAGCGGCCGCACAGAGAGTGTCTAATTTCCCCCCCAGAGAGGCCAAGTGTTTAATTAAAATCTATAAAACGTAGGCGGCAAAGCACGAGAGCTATTTCATCTTTCACAGTCAACACGAGCATGTGTCTTACCTGGAAAAAGTGGTTTATACAGAAAGAATGTCCCAAATGGGTTCCATATGCCTGCTCTCCCCCCAGGCAGGGCCTTCTGAGGGGCTGGGGCAGGAGGCTGGGACATGAGCCCCTCCTGCAAGACGCAGCCTTTGCGGTCACCCTCCCCGGCCAGCCGCTGTTTAAACAGAAGACGTCATGGCGAATGATCTACGGTGGATTCCACAGATTGTTTCATCTGGGGGAAATTGCTTCTGGAGCCAGCTCCATCCCAGGTAAGCAACAGCTATCCACTGTGAAGTGAGCTGTTCACCTCCTGAGGCCCTGACCCAGGGAGGACCCCTCAGCACCATCGGCACCACCATCACCATCACCATCCTTGTCACCATGAAAATACCATCGGAAACCATGCTCGGTACCAACCAAACCGTTTAGCAGGTATGCTGTGATGCATTGCCCATTGCATCTGCTAAGCCTGTGATTAGGAATCTTACTGTTCCATTTCACAGGTGAGGACCCTGAAGCACAAAGGATTCAGAGACTCACCTAGATCCACAGGGCTCACCAAGGCCAGAGCTGGGATGTGGCTGCAGAAAATGTCCCTTGATGGACAGACCAGCTCCTCTAAGCAACACAGGGCCAGCCCTGCCCTCATGCTTCATTTCCTCCCCTGAGAGAGAAACTATCCATTCCCGGAACACAAAGAGACTGGGGTGAGAGGAGCTCCAGCTTTTCGACTTGGGTCACCAAGTTGCATGACCTCCCTTGGACATAAAACCCTCCAGATGAGATTCCTGGCCACTGTGGTCTCAGAGGAAAGTGGGGCCTGCTGTCTACCTAGGGCTCAGGCTCTGGCCTGCTGACCATGACCTCCCACTGCCTTTTGGCACCGTGGTCCTCCTCCTCACTCATCCCTGACCTTGCGTTCCTTGGCCTGTCTCCAGCAGTTGGACCCCAATCTCAGCTCTGAAATGAGAGCCTCGCTGGTGGCAGATACGCCATGGGCCTTCTGGGATGAGTCTCCCCCCCTCCAGTCCGTTTCCTGGCTCACACCCACCTCCCCACAGGTTCAGGAATCATCCTGCAAGACCAGTACCTGGGAGGTGCTGCAGCTGGAGCCCTTGAGGAAGCCAGGACCTCAGCATGTGGGAGAGGCCGTCAGGTAAGTATTGGGGGGGGGGTCCTCTCCTCGGCCAGCATCTGGAGACCTGAGCCAAACTGAACCAGACATTTTCCTCCCCCTCTGAGTAGCCCCATTTCCCCATCTACACAGAGCAATAGGACTCTACCCCCAAGCAGTGCCCTCTAGGGCTTGGGGTCTTCGGCTGTTTAGCTTTGGTGGCACTTTTAATTCTCAGGGGGCTCCAAGCACCCCTTCAAGTATCTGAGACAGAAATTCTCTGCGAAGGTGTGTGGTGCGGTTGTAAGAGCAGGGCCGCTCTGGTGTCTTTCTTCAGGGTTTCCGGGCAGCCTGCCAGCATCTCCTTCCAATTAAACGCCCCATTTAGCTGGCTGGTGGGCCGGGGCTGCAAGAGCGAAATGCCCGCTACCGCCACTGCCTGCGTGCAATTTGGGGGGAGGGGGCAGGAGACTTTGTGCAAGGGGGAGGGGACATGTCCGAGATGTGATGGGGCAGCATAGGTCCCAGGGAAGTGCACATGCACTGCTCATGCAAAGGACACACTCGGTGAATACCTGTGAGTAGAAGGGTAGGAGAGGGCAGGAGAGACAGTGACGGCTGGAGGTTCCAAGGAGAGCATGGCTTCTCCATCTTTGAGGCACTTTGCCCAAGGCCAAAAGGTGACAGGGCCACAGCTGGCCTCAGACAACACTGAGGATATAGTAAGGTGGCTACTGGGCAGTGTCCTTTGGACACAGAACTCTGTAAAAACTTCTCAGACAGCTAGGAGAAGCGGTGTCAGTGGGATACAGTGAGACTGGGGTTGGGAGAACTGAACAAGTGACCAAGGGCACAGCAGGGGGACAGGAAAGATGGATCTGAGTCAGGTAGAGCACCCGCCAAGGGGTCTTCCTGGTCCTTTGCCCCGACCTGAGCGGCAGACTGGCCAGGAAGCCTGGAGAGGCAGCCAAGGCACTCAGAGGCCTGGTGCACACGCACAGGTACAAAGGTCTGGGGACATTTGCACATATGTGTACAAGTTAGGAAGAGTCTCGGAAGAAAGAAAAACTTAACAAAAGGCTACGAGCAAAGCCAGGTACCTGGAAAGGAAGCCGAGGGGCAAGGCGAAAGAGAGTGTCTCCCCCACCACCTCCGAGGCTTCCGCAGGCCAGGTAGCCTCCAGGTAGCCTCCCGTGGCTCCATCTAGAGGCCTGGACACCAGAGCTGCCACAACACCGGGGCCACATGGCCGACGGGATACGTCGAGTAAGGGCCCGTGACCCAGAGGCGGCTATCTTGGCCTACAATCTGATGACCAGATGGGCCCTTTCCACCTCCCTATGAAAACAGGAAATCTATCCGAGGGGCCAGACAAATCACTGGCCCTCCTCTCTCCCATCTGCTGTGACGAGAACACGGTGGCTGTCAGCAGCACTGCCGGGTGATTGATTCTGGGTATTGATGGCCCAGGGTCTGGTATCAGCTGCGCTATCACAGGCTCCCTGGCTGGGCCAGCCCCTCTGGGGATTTCAATATGCCGCACTCAGAGACACGGCTGACTCTTTCCTTCAAGGCGAAGGCAATACTCTTTCATGTCAGCCCAAAGAGACAGCTTCCGGTCTTCCTGTTTTGCAAAGGACTAGTACCTGATTGCAAGGTAAATTAGAGACCACTCAGAAATGTCACTCCTTCAAAAGACCAAGGGCACTACAGGGCCATCCTCAGCCAGGGATAATACTTCCAAGGCCACACCCAGGAGCAGAAGCTGTGGGAAGAGCCTGTCACTGTCAGGGGGATAAGCACAAGGTTGGGGACTGTGTGGGCATCCTCACCTGGGCTTGACACTGAAGTGCTGGCCTTTCTTCATGCTGCAGTGCCACCCCCCTCCACTGCTGAGGGATGGCCACCTGCTAGGTCCCCTAATTTCTATAACAGCATGCATGTTACCTGTACCCCCACTTTAAAGATGTGGGGGACTGAGGCTTAGAGAGCGAGATGAGAAGGTGGCGGCCCCAGAACCAAGGGCTGGTTCGGTGGACTCTTCTGAGGTACGTCTGAGAAATGAAGGAGACAAAGCCATGTCACAAAGCCACCTGAACCCTAGCAGAGGGCACCCTGGGTGCCAAATGATCACTGCTGTCCCAGAGGAGTCCAAGCAGTGACCTGGAGAAGGCCCCACTCCCATGTCTCAGAGAGAATTTCAACACAGGGGGCAGAAAAGGACAGTGCAGAATTTACCAGAAGTAAATTCACCCAAAGTGGTCCCTAAGCCCCCTACCTTGTCACTCCCTTCCCATCTCCCCACCCAGAGAGCAAGGTACCACAAATGTCCTCAGACCTTCTGTCTTCCCAGAGGAAGAAAACCAAGGCTCAGAAAGATGCCACCTGCCTGGTGTCACCTGGCCGCGCTCAGGGGACTGCGTCTCTGGAGGAGACTTCTGCATGCCTTCCATCTCAGCCAGTGTTCCCATTTTTATCTTTTTTTTTTTTAAAGTGGGTTTTCTATAGAGATAACACACCTAAATCTTGCAATCTGAACAACTATCTCAAGATTACAATGTGCAATGTATTAACTAGTGTGAATTTCCTTTTTTATTTTTAGAATTCTGTATCATTTTTATCCTTTTTGTTTTGTCTTTAAAATTTAAAAAAAATTGGGTTTTCTGTGAAAGAAAAACTCTATTCCATGAAATCTTCTGTAGTACATTGATTTTAATTAACTATGTTTACATTTGCTGTAGTAAACAACACAGGTTTCCACATTAGGGGGTTTTCTTGGGAAGCCCAACGAAGGCCAGGAAAATGCTTGCTTCTAGGACAAACTGTACCCCCCACCTCTGCCTGTACGGTGGCCACGTGGGGAAGAGGCAGCCAGTGTCGGGTCCTCCACTGGATGGGCTGAGGTTGGCCTCTCTCCAGGGCCTGAGAGACCCGAGCCCCAAGCCAGGCCAGGCTCTAGAGCAGCCCCCAGCACTGGGCCAGCAGCCACCACCACTGCTGCCACGGCCTCTAGAACCAGTTCCATCATCTTTCCAACTACCCAACCTTGGGGACATTGGGACTGGGCTGAGGACCAGAAGCAGGAAGTCCCTAGTGGAGTCTGGGGTCTCTTGACACTGGTTCCAAACCACTCCAAACCCAGACTTGGGCACCTGTGTCCTCTGCAGCCATGTCCTGCTGGGACTGACCAAAGAGGTCACAACATCAGAGGCGAAAGGGCCACCATGACGCTGCCAACACTATGGACCTCCCCTCGTGCTTGCCATGGCTCAAAGTGTTTTCAGGCTAATTCAACCTCACAGTCTCAGGCACCCAAGCCAGGGTTCACACCCAGGAAGCTGGCCCTGGGGACATGAGACCCTGCAGCTCTCGTTCCTGCCAACTGTCTCCCAGAGCCAAGAGAGGCCAGCTTCCCCCAGAGACAGAAAAAGTCAGAGAAGAAACGCTGCCACCGCTGATCTGGACAGACACTGCCTCCTGCTGAGGTGCAGTGGCCCTGTCCTCATGAACTCTGGTCCCCTAAATCCGAAATGCCCTGTGTGTCCTTGTGTTCCCATCCCCTGTCCTTCGTGTCCCTGGAGAGAGCTGAACTAAACCAGTGGGGCCGCATCCATGGAGAAATGCTCTCTCCTGAAGGCCCCGTCTCCAAGGGCTTTCCCTGCTCAGGGTCTTGGTGATAACAGTGGCTCTGATGGTGACTCTGACATTGTCCCTTTGCACAAGAACTCAAACCTGAAGACAGAGGAAGCTCCAGCACAGACATTTCCTGTTATCTATTAATCCTCACCGGGCTGATTATTCCGAGTCACAAACTGCCCAGAGCACAGTGGACCAAGACAGCCACCACACTTATCCCCCCACTGTGATGTCTGGGGTCTGGGATCTGACAGGTAAGGGTAACATCTGCTCTGTGACATCGGGTCCCCACTGGGGAGGTACAGAGGCCAGGGTAGCACCCCTAAAGGCTGCCTCACTTCCACATCTGTGGCTGAGGCTGGTGTCACTGGCACCTTACCCTACGTCTGCTGGGCTATGTCCTCATAGCATGGCAGAAGAGAGGGCCAAAGAGAAGCCATGTTGCCTTTCCAAGTATCACTTCTGTGACATACCCTACCAGAGTGACACAGGGAAGGGACACAGACCTCTCCTCAGCAGGACAGTGTGGACCTCATGTGAGTGCAGGAACAAAGCAGAGGAGCCCAGGGCAGCAGCTACCACCCGCCCTTCCTACCAGCCTGGCCTGGCCCAGGAGGGACTCTCCAAGGTCCCCTCATCCTAGATATGCATGTCACGTAGTGAGAGTCCCACCTGCTCAGTGTTTCTGGGCAGAGGCCTGCAGGCCACATAGGCTGGACAGTGGAGGGAACAGAGCTATGGATGGATGGCCCAAGACCACTAGTCCTTCCTATAGGGACCCGCCCCAATCCTGGGGTCCCCAGTGGCCACATGTCCTGGCTGGCTGGCAGGAAGCAGGAAAATCACAGGCCCCAAGAAGGAGACGCCACCGGTGCTTCTTTGCTGATTGCCTCATCTCCCCAGAGGACTTTGATAAATGGAGAGATAGGCCGCTAATTCCTGGGTGCAGTGGGGAAGGAGGCCCTGCCACTGCGAAAGTGGCCGGGATTCCTTATCGCCCTGCCCCTCCACAAATCACCAGAGACAGGCTTACGTCAGCCCTCCGAGGGGCTTCAGAGGGGTTGCTAATCCTAATGGATTTGCCTGAGGGTAGACAAAGGACCTTCCTGGTCCTCCCATATGGTAGTGGTACCTTTCACAAATAGATTTAAGGAAAGTGGTGGAGATGAGGGCTTGTCAGCCATTCAGAGCAGCCAGTTTTCCCAGGAGACAATATTCTGGAATATTCCACACAGAAAGACTGGCAGAAATGGCCTCCCTAAGGCCATTGGTCACTAGAAAGGAGTCCATAGGTGTGAGTTCAAAACTCAGACCAGCACTCACTGCCTATAAGCTATGCTACTGTGATGGTACTGCTTGAGGGTGCTGAAACTCAGTTTGCTCATCTGTCCAATGGGGTGACCACTGTGACCATCTTCCAAAGTGTGGTGCAATTTTGAGCACAAGAGAATGGATAACTAGGGGAGATTTGAGAGCACTGGACTCTGGGAGTCCTGGAGCCAGAGCTCCGGGTTCATATCTTAGCAAGGCTACTCATTGGCCGGGGCCTCAGGCAAATTGCTCCCCACCCCTACTCCATGTTCTTCTCTATAAGTGGTAGGAAGTCAGTGACATGTGCAAAGCTGGTGCCAGCACTGAAGGACACCATGGGGAGGGTCAGACCTGACTCACGCAGGCAGAGGTCAGGGCAGGGGCCAGCCCCCAAGACAGCAGTGCTAGCTGTGAGTACATCCTGGGTGGAATTTCTCCCGTGGTACAGGGAAGAAACCTGGGGGGGGGGGATGCTGAAAAGGGGGTGAGGCCTGGGGCTGAGGAGGCTGGAGCTTGAACAGTAGGAGGGGCTCTCCAAGAAAAACAACATGGAACTACGAATACATAACTACGTGCCAACGTGAGAAAAACCCACAGGAAAAAACAAGTCAAATGCTAAAGTTCCCAATTATCAAGAGCACCACAGAACAGAAAAATCTAGGTGCTTTTATTTCTGAGCCGCCCAATCCTTTTTTTGTGATACCATTTTTCTATACTTCGGGTTGCATATGACATCCTTGCCTCTTGTCGTGGCGAGGCTTCTTCGATTATTTATTTTCTGTAAAGAGAATAGAGAGATGATTCCAGCCTGCTCCAGCACCTGGGATAGACATGTGTCATTACAGCCGGATGTGATAGTATAGGCCTGTAATCCCAGCACTTGGGAAGCTGAGGCAGAAGGATTGCTGTGAGTTCAAGACCAGCCTGAATCACAGAGAGAGACCCTGCCTCCAAAAATTTTTTTTAATTTAAATTTAAAAAATAGAAATGTATTCTCAAAGATGAGTCAGCAGAGTGCCTTTCCTGATTTTGATTTTCAGAGTTTTCATTTGTATTTTGATTCAAGAAGAGGAATATTGATATTTTGAAGCATCTCCCAACCTTTCTCTTTTTGTCTTATTTGGGCTTCTACCAAGACACTCCTCACTCACATTTAATTTTAGAGTAATCGACAATTCTAAAAAACATACATGATGGATGTGAAACCAAGACACAGGCAGAAGTCGCTTAGGCTTTCTCCCTTGTTGCCTTTGGCACTGAGCCCCACGGTTGTAGCACCCAAGCAGGCCCTCTACACACAGCATACCAACTGGCTGTGTTGTAGGTCTCTCCCTAGCCCTAACCCTGCACAGGGACCACGCTGTGGCTCATTTCTGACACTATCATTCTGGGTCACAACACGACGGGTCGCACACTCTGAGAAGTGTCCAGCACCCTGACAGACACAGGCACGCTTTGGACACAAGGGCTCTGCTTAGATTTGTATGCTTGTCTCGGCAAACCCAAGAGTTCTCCAAAGTGGAACTTCATGTGATTCCTATGGAAGGAAGAAAAGAGAGGAGGGAGGGAGGGAAAGGAAAGGAAACAGGGGAAAGAAATAAAAAAAGAAAGAAGGAGAAAGAAAGGAAGTGGTAGAGAGGAGGAAAGATAGAGAGAGGGAGAAGATATAATCATCTATGATACAAAACACGGACCTACTTCCCTTCATCTGGGCCCAGGCAACAGCTCCTCCCCTCCCCAACCCAGAGAAAATGAGAACAAAGAGAGACAGCAGCCTCTCCTGGTGTCACTGAAACGTCTCACTTTTGCACATGTGGAGAATTATAAAGCAGTGATTGAAATAGATGGTGAGTGTTGAAATTAAAAATGTTATTACAGTAGAGGACACATTGCCATTAATTCTTCTCAAAATATTCCCCTCCTTGCTTTGAACACACTTATCCCATCACTCCTGTGGCTTTCTGAAGCAGTTCTGGAAGTCTTCTTTCGTGTCTTTATAAGATACGATCAAAAATACAATAAATGTTGCGCTGAGCGCCATTCAACAGAAAGGCAGGATTGTAAAAACACTGTCGTGTGTCTAACCCGCCTTACATACTGGGTCTGGGGCCATGTGACTTCTGGTTCTTCCCCAAAGTCAAAATGACCATGACAGGTAAACATCTTCAGTCAATTCAGTCATCTTCAGTCATCAAGGCAGCCATGACGGTACAACTAAAGACACTCATGAAGGAGGACTTCCAGAACTGCTTCAGAAAGTGGCCAGAGTACTGAGATAAGCATGTCCAAAGCAAGGGTTAGTATTCTGAGGGGCACTCATGGCAATATGTCTTTTACTTTAATAAATGCCAAATTTAAACGCTCAGTAGGTTTTTTTGATCACACCTAGTATACGGGACCATGTGACAATGATTCTTCAAAACCAAGGCTAAAATTAAAGTCTGTGTGAACATGACTCTTTTCCCCCAAATATGCGCTGTGTTTGCCTGGAGAGGTGCCATTGGTAGACTTGCTAATAAGGTTTTCTTTAAAATCAGTAATTAGGGCCGGGGATTTAGCTCAGCGGCATAAGCACCTGCCTTGCAAGTGTGCAGTCATGAGTTCGATCCCTGGTACTGGTAGAAATAAATAAATTAAGTCAGTAATGAACCCAGGTACATTGTCTTTCATCAGAATCCAGTGCATGGTGCGAGATTTGAGAAAATGGGTAGTGACTCAGGGTCACCAACAGCCACCCTCAGAGGTCAAAAAGTTCAAGCCAGGTTTTGATGTTGGACAGACTTGTGCTTTTAAGTTTCTGGCAGTTGGAATGCAGGTGCCGCCTACAGAAAGGACACCCCATTTCACCAACCCTGCTCCCCATCCTGGGAACAAAAGATGCATGGCTGAGGAGAGTCACCGGTAACCCACAGAACTTCTCAGGACAAAAGCGGGTCTGGAAACAATCAGAAAACACTGCAGATCAGCAAAGCAAAATGCATTTGGCATCACTGCAATTGGGAGCGAGCACCCACTTTGTCGTGCACCGCTGCAGATAAAGCGTCTGCTCATTCAATTAGGGGGAGGAAGATGGAAAATAGCTGAAATTCAGAGCCGAAAATATTTCATTTCTAAGCAAACACTGTTTACTGTTAAGAGGGGGAAATGGCCTGTTTTATCCATGAATAAAGGCAATTTAGGGAGATCCTGGATTTATTAGAGTGAAAGATAAGAGGGGAAGTAGATTTAGACGTATGAGTTCACCAGCTGATTCCTGTAAAAATGCAGAGATTTGAAATAAATCAGTAAACGAACACAGATTGAAGGATTACAGGACACAGTGACTGACATCATGTGTCCCAGCCCCACCATGATATGTGATGAGCCTGCTGATAACACAATACCAGGCCGGCTGTCTCTCCGGGCAGCGAGAGGCCAGCACAGGACAGCTGCCCAGCCCAAGGTCGCCCACCGGCCAAAGCTGCACACGTGACAGGGGTCACTTGCTGAGGGCTGGAAGAAAATCTACCTGCAGTAAATTTATTTCATTGTATTCTATTTTATTGGGGGAAAAAGATAAAACAAATTTTCATACCAATAGGAGAATAGCAATAGCTAACACAGTGCATATTGCTATCTTTGGTTATTCCAAGTACAAGATATGGGCATTAAAATTACCCACAGTAAATCAGGAGCCAGCCCGTGGTTTGACATCTGAGATGGCAGCTGAGTAAAATGGGGTGTCACACCAGTGGCCACCGTCCTGCTGGTGGACAGAGAAGGTGGTTGGGTTTTAATCAAGTTTGACAAGGAGAGAACTTTGACAGTGCCTTCCAGGCACCTGTGTCCCTGGGGGGTGTCTGTGATGGGGACATCTTATGAAGAAATGGGAAGGACTCCCAAAATGTCTCTGCGCAGTGGGGTGACTTTTCCCCACCCCACGAGCACAGCCAAGGTGGACAGGGTGGCTGCTGGGGCATTGGTGGGAACCACATGGATCATGCATAAGGATACACAGAGGGGCAGAGAATGCTGGGTGGAGACACAGTGGCACCTTGCAGCGGTGACCAAAGTAAAGGGAGAAGTTTGTATTAGGAAAATAGATAGAGGGGGCTACTGTATTTCAGAGGAGTCAGGAAGCAGCTGGCTTGGTGATAAGGAACTCAGCTGTTTCGTGCTAGTGTCACCTGATCATAAAAACCTCATCCCTCATCGACAGTGTCACACACCTCACTGCTGGGCCCTAATTGTCTCCAAAGACCCCACCTTCAAACACCAGCAATACAAGAATTCGGGTGGTGTAGCTGCAGCATATGAATGTGGGGGACCCAGCTCAATCCACAGCGGTCCCTAAATATCCCAGGGTGTGTCTTCTTAAGAACAAGGGCGTTTGCTTCCATAACCACAGATTCATTGTCAATTCAGAAAATGAGCCATTGAAGCAACGTCAGAAGCTAACAGAAAGCCCCCACTCAAATTGCTCCAATTGTCTTAATGATGTTCTTCGTGGCATTTGGGTTCGAAATATCCCCCACTGCACTTGGCACTCTGTTCCTGTAGTTTTCTTTATCCTGAGCACCCCTTCTGTTCTTTTTGTCTTGGCAAGGCCCGCATTTTGAGAGGACAGGGGAAATGACTTTACAGTTGTGCCGGCCTGCTGTCCCCTTGAGATCAGATGGAAGTCCTGTGTTTGTTGTGAGGATGACACTGACCCGAGATGCCATGTCCTTTGGTTGTTTGTGATGACCTAGCTGACTGCGAAGCTCCATGCTTCCCTTGGGTCATTCTAAGCCATCTGTTCCTTCCTACACTTTTCCCCAACACATGTCACATCAGGTATGGCTGCCGCACTCGCCTAAACCATCTACGCTTCTGATGGCCACAACCCCCATCATTCCTTTAGCTGCCATTCCCCTGCATGGAGGACTTTGTCTCCCCACTGCTTACCTGTCTACAAATGTGTGGAGGACCACGTGGATGACTGTCCCTGAAAGAAGAGCAAATAGATTCATCTTGACTAAACCTGGCCCTATTTGCAAATATGGCTATGTGCTGAGCTGACTAGGACTTTTCCTTATCCCTTCAATTGGCTTTATGCAATGCAAACCAGTCTAACCAAAATGCTGATATGTAGTCTTTGAAGCAAGGCAACAGATAAGTGTTGCCCTGCCCCATAGCTCCCAAAGTACATGTGCAAGCCAGGCTGGAAGGAGACCCATGCTCTACACTGTTGGCTGGGATTACGCCTCGAGATAAGAGGCTGTGACTTTCCAGGGCATTAAAAAATTACGCATCAAAGCTGAAGCACCAGCCCCAAAACATTGGATACCACCTCAGCTGTGTTACGCAGATGACTCCTTCTGCATATCCTTCTCTCTGCATATTGCAGAGGTGACTTCAGGCCTCCTATCTGGCTCAGCCTGTAGCACTCATATGCTTCCGGCCACTCTCATAGTCACTCATCTCCACACCACTCCCCTCATTGGAAATTAATCACTCACTAGAATTCCTGTAACTTTCCTTTGGGATTACAAATATAAACTTCCCAGACTGCACCAAAGGTTTTGGAAGGGCCTTCTATGCAAATGCATAACCCGAGTGAACCCCTGGCCTGCCACGGGATGTCTCAGGGGCGCACTTGCCGGAACCGTTCCTGTAACCCAACCATCCCCCTACCTACCTACAGACTACCTAACTTTCTAGCTGTCTTCAGAGACAGCAGGGATACAACAGTTCCCATCAGTTCTGTCTCTCTGGAGAACCCAAGAGGATGGCAGAGACGCACAGCTCTGCCCAGGCACAGAGGCGCTTCCCCTAGTGAACCCCAGCTGCCCTTGTCCTCTGTGAGCATCGGGTCTTCAAGGCCCAAAATGGCACTGGTGAGAGCTGACCTTTCCCTCTCAGCCTGACTGCTTCAAACCGCCGGAAACCATCTTCGCTTTACTCCATCTGGACACGCTTGTGTCACACAGGGATTCTCAGCATGGAGCGAGGTGGGTGTTTGTGGCAAAGCACTTGGAGAAAGTCACACTGGAGGAAAGAACGGCACACCTCCCTCCAGGACTCTGTCCCAGAGCCTGAAGTGGGCTTGCACAGCAGTTGAGAGGGAAGGGAAGGGGACAGGCAGGGAGGGAGGGAGGGACAGAGGGGCCTCAGCAGATGGGAGCACTTGGACAGAAGCATCCCCAGTCCGAGTCGAGGGATAGAGTTGAGGGATACGCTGCGCAGGTGGGCCTGGGAAGCTGCAGTGGCCAGAGCTTGCAGAGCTGGACGGCTCCAGCTGTCTCTCTGGTCTCCTCTCTAAGGCTGGCATCAAGTGTGCAGGGAAGTTTTGGGGCACAGAGGAGCAAACAGACAAGCACCCTGCTGGAGTTCTCTGGCCTCTCCTGTCCCCCAGGGAAAGATGCTGTCCATTGGTCCAATGAGCAGAGAGAGAGCCAGGCCTCTGACACCCGGCAGTGTGGGTGCCACCCACTTTGGCCTCCCAGGGCAGGAACACCTACCCCTGCCGTGTCTCACGTGTAAACTGGGGTAATGACACTGCAGTAGCCATGGAGATGAGATAGGCTGGCACCCAGGGTGCTCAGCAACTCAGAATTCCCTTCCTTGGGCACCCTGAGGTGGTGGCTCCGCCAGAGTCCAGACCAGAGACTGCAAGTGCCAAGCAAGGGGGTCAGATGCACCCCCAGGATGCCCCAGGGCCACATGCTCCATAGACCCTGTACTGCGCCACCCTCGGGCCACAAGCCGTCACAGGGAGCAATGCCCAGCTGGGAGCTGGACTCCCACGGGCCCAGAGGCCAGCTCTAGGACACCCTGTGGACTTGGGCCGTGTTACTGGTGCTCCCTGGCTTCAGTATCTCCACTTCCGATGGCCAGACTGGAGGAACTTGTCACCCCAGTGCGTGAAAATGAGCACGAAGTCCACACATCCTGTTCCCATCGCGGTTGGCTCATGGTAGATGCCCAGCAAGGGTGAGCACTGCCCACACACCCACCAGCACCAGATGACTGCCCTGCACCGAGGCCCCCACCCAGAGATGGCACCCAGAGGAAGAAGAGCAGTGACCCAGGTCTGGTGGCCCCCTGCCCACTGGGAATTCCCAACTGAGGCCATCCATTGTCTGAAATATCTTATCGGCAAAGGCAGACGGCCCTTTTCACAGACATCTGCTAACCTGGTCCCAAGCTGGATCTTGGGTTTCCACGGCGAGGCGAAGGCAGTGATGGAGAAGGGGCCACAGCAGAGGGTGGCTGGGCTGACACTGGGCACCGCGCCGGCTCGGGTGTCTGCATGCGCAGGTGGCCCGAGGGCTGCGCCTCTGCTCACCAGTCCGCAGCACCTCCCTCCTCTCTTCCTCCCTCCATTCCCCTCCCTTCCTTCTTCCCTTCTCCCTTCTCTCCTCCCTTCTTTTATCTTTCTATCCTTCTTTCCATTCTTTTCTTCTTCCTCTCCTCCCCCCTTCTGTTCCCTCCTCTCCCCACGTCCCTTGGTCCTTCCTTTCTTTTTCCCCCTTTTCTGGGCCTTCTTGCTTCTTTTCCAAGCGATGTCCCAGCGCCTTTCCGCATCAGACCAGGCTACACAGCTGGATTTCAACAGTTAGTAAGACTCCACCTCAGTCCACAGGGTGATCACAGACCAGAGCAAAAGTTCAGCCAGAGATGACAGCGCAAGACATGATGGGACACAGGGCCTGTGGAGCCACAGGTCACCTGCTCAGCCCGGAGGCCGAGACCAGCTTCCTGGGAGAGCAACATGCTCTCAACCCCAGGCAGGAGAAGTTACATGATCAGAGTTCAGTCCACACTCCCTCACTGATCAGAACCCATCTGGACCATGGTGGGAGGCCATGTCACCCCCCAGTTCCCACTGGAACTGCCAGGGCGAGTGTGACAGCCTCTCTTCGAACTGCAAAGCAGCTCCTGGTGAAGAGGAGCCCCATGTGGGGCTCAGCATGGAATTTCAATTTGATTAAAAGAGAAATAGGAAGTTGAAAGGATGTAGAAGTTGGAAGAGAAGAGAGAAGGCAGAGTGGGGGAAAATAGATGGAAAAAATAAGAGAAGAGAGGAGAGGGGAGAAGGAAAGAAAGAAAAAAGAAGATAGGAGGGAAAGAGGGATAGAAGGAAGGGAGGAGAGAAGAAGAGGAAAAAAGAAGAAAGGGGGTGAAGAAAAGAAAGAAGGAGGGAGAGGAGAGGGGCTACAGCCCAGGACCCAGCACCCAGTCTGTCCCAGAGGCTGGTGCAGCACACTTTGGGGTGTGTCGGGTAGGGCGTGGAGGCATGACCTTGGGCACTTTACACCATCCCCAGTCCCACCCTCAGGCACTGCTCCCCTGTTCTGCTTCCTGGCCACCGTCACCCAACCACCTTTGTCCACCATGCCCTTCTGCATGTCTCTGCCTCAGAGCCAGCCCGCCATGGACCCAGCAAATTAAAGTTCTCTTCCTTTACACTGTGGGTGTCGGGTATGGTGTCTCAGCAACAGGAAAGACAACTAATCCAACCTAGCACCCAGCAACCTACCTGTGAGCAAATACCTACAAAAATCAGCACACACATCTGTCCAAGACCTGAGCACTAATGTCACCCGAAGCTTCACTCACAGGGTCACAGCATGTAACAGCCGCAGTGTCTACCCCCGGTAAAGGATAAACAGACTGAGACACCTGCGCATCCAATGGAAAGGCACCAGCAACAAAAACGTGATGGATAGTAACGCAGAAAACAAAAAGGGAACCGACAGACATTGCGTTAACAGACAGCATCAGACGTGAGAAACAGACGCATACTGGATGTATCTGTTCTAGAAATTCACCCCCACCTAAGGCAGTAGAGATCAGGATGGTGGTACCCTAGGGGAAGGAGGGCTCTGTGGTGACTGGGAGGTCTCTAAGAGAGACTGGTACAAAGTTGTATAACTTGTACTTTAATTCAAGGGTGATACAGATAAATGCTCTAAAGAGCAAGACAATAACGGAGCAACCCTTCAAACTTCCATTGGAAAATTATTTTCTGACCTAAAATTCCATGGTCAGCCACATTGTTAAGCAAGAGTAAAGGTAGGATGATGTCTACTCAGACATGCAAGGTCTTAAAAAAAGAAAAAAAAAGCCAGTAGCCACACTTTCTCAAGGAGCTGCAGAAGGATGCTCTCCACCCAAACAAGGGAGTAAACCAAGAGAAGGGAGGGGAGGAGCAAAAGGCAGCCCCACCCCACACCTGTAAGGGGAAGAGAAAGTCCTCATGAAGACGACCCAGTGGTAGCACTGCACCCAGCAGAGCACTTCCAATCCAGGTAATAGCTGCTTGACTCAAGACTTCTGAGGCCCCTGCGCACCTTTCTACCTGAGGACAGAGTGTGGGCTGAGCATCTTGACCAGATACTGATGAAGCTCTGGGACACACTGTCCCTCAGCTGGCTCCACCACTTGGCAACATCAACCCACCCCTACAGAGTGCTCTATTGGACCCTGGAAGTTGGTCATAACAGGAACAGAGCAGATGGTCAGATACGAGCAGCGTTCTCTGGCCATCCTTTGGTCAAAGTCCACAGATCAGCCCCACCAGAGAGCCCAGCTGGCACAAGAACTCTGTTTCCAGGGCTTACTCACTTCTTTGCCCACTGGAAAGATCTGGAAGAATTAATCTTCCGATGAGTTAATGACTGAATGTGCTATTAGTGGGACCTGGTTGGAGGTGGGTCACTGGGAAGATGACCTGGAAGGGTGATTCTTGTCTCCAGATCCTCCCTTCTCTCTGATTTCTAGCTCCATGAGATGAGAAGCTTTCCTACACCATGCCCTTCCTCCTTGTGGTTTCTGCCTTGAAGTTACCACACATGGACTGAACCCCTAAAACCATGAGCCAAAATAAACCTCTCTTCCCTTAAGTCTCAGGTGTTGGGTGTTTTTGTCCCAGCAACAGGAAGGTGACTAATATATCCCCTCTCTAACAGGTGCAAGTCCAGGACCGAGCTCCACATAGGGGAACAAGATGGGAACAGTGTACGGCATCTCCAGGCCCCTGCACAGCTCAGCTACTCCTCCTCTGCTGCCCAGTGAGGTCCACCATGGAAGATTCGACAGCTATGCGGAACAGCAGAGCCCCCAAAGAGGCTGGGTCCCTGCATGATAATGTGGGACAGAGCCTCCACCTTCTGCACTCCAGATCCTGTCTCTATATTCATATTGTCCTCCTGGCAACATGAATCATGAGCAAGAGTCATGAACAAGAGTACACACCGGTTGGTCCAGGCTGCTAACATAGGAGGCTGATTCTTACAGTTAATGTAATCGGATTAATACAGGTTATTTACACAGATGGTAAAACTCTAAAAGAAAAGCTAAGAAGTTATTAGTAGAGGCAGAGTTCCTGATGCCAACTACATAAACACCTAGCATTTGCTGAAGAAATGAAGGAATAAACAAGGATGTTCTTGGTAGTTTCGAGGCCATGTCTGCACAGACCTGGCCTGGAGGGCAATATGAATCTAGTGGACAATTGATTTGTTAGGGTAGCAGGGTGTGGGCAGAATTTCTCCTGTTATTAGGGTAAGGTTATTTTGCAGTAAGTACATAGGAAATGTGAGATCAACACTTCCCACATATATGTCCTATATAAAATACCGATGCTGGCAGCCCCCCTAAAGCCTTCCGGCACAAGGACCTTGACCCTGCCTCTCTAGGAAGCTGCCCCACCCCCACCCCTCACAAGCATTGTGCAGCCCCAAAGCCAAGTTCAGTGTCACCAAGGTAGAATTCCACAGCCTCCAGTGTCGCCAATTTGGCTGTGGATTAGAGGCAGGAGTACCTGGAACCTGGAAATCATCCTCACGATTTGGTCCAGCCCCACCCAGAAAGCTGGGCTGAGAGAAGCCACCTAGTGTGGGAATCAGCCGGAAATCAGGTCCCAGGGAGTAGCTGAGGGAGCAAGGGCCGTTCAGTGTGAGAGGAACAGACGGGTAAGAAGAGTCAGGCAGCTGAGGGACAGGGGCTGGGCACCCACCGAGTGCCTGGCGCTGTTTTCAAGTCAGCACAGCAGGGAAACGGGAGTCCTGCCTGCCCTCACAGGTCTGCAGGCTACACAATCCAATCCAAAAAAAAAGTTCAGCAGGCCATGGTGATACACACGTGTAATCCCAGCACTCTGGGAGGCTGAGGCAGGAGGATGGCAGATTCAAACCCAGCCTGAGAAATTAGCAATTTAGCAAGACCCTGCCTCCAAATAAAAAAAGGGTGGGGTTAACAATTATACCAGCAGAATTAGTAGTGTACCTCCCTAACGTGAGTAGGGCTCAGCCAATCAGGTGAAGGCCCGAATAGAAACAAAACCCAGCAGATGAGGCTGTGGTATCAGCTCCCCGAAGGCCAGCGCAGAGCTCATCCCACAGGCCTGGGATTTGCCAGCCGCCACAAGGACTCCCACCAACCCCTTCTGTAGATCTCTTTCTGTACTGATTTGCACGTAATACTGACTCCACTTCCTGAGGACTCTGATCATCAGCACTGCCAGTGACTTCTACACGAAACCCCTTGTGACAAATGTGCTTTACCATCAGCACGAGGAGGCTACAATCACCTCACCCCTGGCCATGAGAATGCCAAGCCTCTGCTCCTCCCAGATCCCTCTGGCCCCAGCGAGCTTGGAGGAGCCGGTGGTGATGGGTGTGTCCTTGCATTCCTTTCCTTTCTTCTTTCCTTTGACCTTACTGTGCCTGTTTGGCAGATGTCACGCTCCTCCTGCACAGGAACTGAGGATGGACAGCCACCCAGTGCCATGTCAGAGCATCTTTGTTCCCTTCCCACCAGCCCCTGGCAGTCTTCTAGGGAGGTGCAGGCTGAGGGGCACCAAGGCCAGGGAGGAGCCCAGCAGGTGTCCCACTGCCATGCATGTGATGCCTGGGGGTCCTGGGAACGTGGTAGAGATGGCAGGGAAGCTGGCATCCCTGGGGGTCTGAAGGAAGCTGGAGAGAATCCCAGGATGCAGGGCCAGCTGGAGACAGCTCACCGGACCCAAGATCTCCGAACACAGGGCAAACGCACCCCTCCCGACTCCGGGAACAGATGAGCCTGCCTACCTCGGCTGGCTGACTCCCTCCAGCAGGAGACCCTGAGACAGGTGGGTTCTGAAAGGCGTGCCTCTCACAAGTGGTATCGGCCAGAAAGATGCAGTCAGAGTCAAGGGAACAAAGAAGAGAAGTAAAGAAGATGAATCCAGGGACAGATGTGTCCCCACAATGCTCTCCTCAGTTGCTGGTGGCCAGTAGCATTAGGGACAGAGGACAGAATTAGTCCTCAATCCTCCCGTGTGTGTCTTCCCACCAAGCCCACCCCTTCTTCCTGCCCCGCTACTGCTCAGGAGAAGGGTGTAGCCTTTCCTCTGTGCCTCATTTCCCTGCTAGTTTCTGTCCCTCTAAAAGCCAAGATTTTTTCTTTCCTGTTGGTAGCAAGTGCCTCTTGGGCCACCACCCTGGGTCCTGTCCTCGGAAGACATCTTGGCAGATGTATCTATGTTTGAAAAGGTAGGTTGAATGCAGCAGATTTATAGGGGAGTGTACCAGTTAGTACACAGAGAGAGCTGTGTAACAAGGAGCCCCAGCACAGACAATGGCTTTGTCTCCCTCCACCCACTGCCTTCAGGATCCCCAGAGTTCCCTATTTCATTTTGATAATTAAGACTTAATCCTGGGGAATCAGTGAATCCAGTCAGTTCTAACTCAAAACTGCATTCTCAAATAGAATTCTACACCTTTTTGCCATCTCTCTGCCCACCTGCAGTCCTGGAACATGGCTCAGGAGATGGCTAAGGGCTTCCAAGTGTCCTCTCCCTTCCTCCCTCTCTGTCACTCAGAGAGATGGAGATGGGGTGAACCTCTGGTACCTGGACAGGGTACTGTGAACAAGGGGGCTCGGCGTGTATGCTGTGACGTGAGTGGGCTCTGTGACTGGGCTCTGGTGGATCGCCTGCCTGTCCTTGGGTCCTGCCCTGAGGCTCCACCCACAGACTCTGCCTGCTGCAGAAGTGTCCCCCAGATGGCTCCCTGCTGCATTAGACAACACAAGGCTGGGATAACAGCCCCACAACACAGCAGTGCACGCACGACAGGAATTCGCCTTTCATGAGTGTCACAGTTGGAGGTGGCCTGGAGAGTCAGGACTCGGTGCCTCAAGGTGGGCCTGGGCTGCACCATCGGAGAGCCAAGGCCAGCCGGCCAGGGTGGCTGAGAATCTGCCCCTAGTCGGCTCCCCAGGGCTGGGAGAAATCCTGCTGAGGATGGCGCCCCGGGCTCCCACTGTGAGCTTTCCGGCCTCCAGGCTCTTGCTCTACCTACGCCTTCTGCCTCTCAGCGCCATCCTCACCCTCTCACTAGGGACACCGCCTTCAGAAGGCCTTCCCAGGCCCTATGTGTGTCCCTGGCACCCTGCTCCTCTTGGGCTGTCTGTCCATGCACTATCCACCCGTGGTGACTATCCCCATCCACGGGGAGGTGGAGTGGCAGAGACCCCCTCTTCCATCCAGCGCTGCCCCCTGGGCCTATGCTGGTGCCAGTGCAGGCAGGTGGTGTGAGCAAGGAAAGAGCCCTGGTGGCCACCAGTCACCCGAGGCTCCCTGCTGCCTGCACCAAGCTGCTGGGGTCCCTTGGCAGGCACATCTGGCTTAAAAAGGAAATACGCTATTTCACGACTTACCCTGTCTTATTTTTAGAACCAATGACTCATCTCTATCAGGGCTGTGGGGGTGCTGTCAGGGGCCAGGCCCAGGGGAGAGGCCCACGGAGGACAGCTGCTCTCCTGCACCCTGGGGCCCAAGGCTGGGCTGAGACGCAAGGCACAGCTCCCCCACCCTGGCCGCCGCTGATCACATCCACGCTGTCCAAGCAGAGGGCACCTAGCAGACAAAAAGGATCAGCCAGAGCCTGGCTCCCACCCACAGCTGCCCCAAGCCGCTCCTCCAGCTTCCTTCTGCCTGCGTGCTCGTTTGCTCTTTCCTGCTTCATGCTAGGTGTTTTCTTTCCGTGACATTCACGCCCAGGTGTTCTGCTCCTCTCGTGGTCCTGATAAGCAGGATGCTTCACAGCACTCCCCCAGCTGTGCTTTGCAGAGGTTTGAGCCCCTAAAGGTGCCTATGCTGGAAAGCTGGTCCCCAGTGTAAAAAAAAAAAAAGGCCCTCACCAGCTCTGAAACCTCTGGAATGACAAGCTACATGAGTCACTTCTCTTTATAAAGTCCCCACTTCCACCTCAGGCATTT
>PVJX010016246.1:0-40767 GCA_004027295.1 Dolichotis patagonum
TGGGGGAAAGGAGATATAGTTTAGAAATTTGTATGTATGTATTTATTTATTTTGAAACAGAGTCTTACTATGTAGCTCAGACTAGCCTTGAACTTGTGGTAGTCCTCCTGCCTCAGCCTCCTGAGTGCTGGGATTATGGACATGTGCCCCATGCCCAGGTAGAAATCATTTTTGAAGTCAGGGAGTCAAAGAAAAAGAAAAAAAAGTCAGTGGAAAGTATAAAACAATTTAAAATTTCCTGTTTCATTATGTGTGATTTCTGAGGGTATAGTAAATATTTGTGAGTGGAAGTCTATTGAATATTAAGTGGTATTGTATTTCTTTACATGTCTGTTTTCTGTAGTTTCTTTGATAATTGAGGCTGCAGCTCTATTACTGCAAAGTGTCAACATTCAGATAATTTTAATTTATTCCTTCCCTAGACTGAGATTACTTGGTTTAAGTGACTAAGCACACTGCTTTTAATGCCTCATCTAGTTTTGCGACTTGGGCTGCTTAATGTAGAGAATACTTAAACAGCCTGACAGGTGGGCCAAGTTAAGACTAATAAAAAGGTTTCCTCCTGGAACAGTTCTGTATCACAGAGGTAATATAGTAGTGTCATTAGATGAGCTAATTGTAGTAGCATTTCTCTTTTTCTGGACTTGAATAAGTAGTGTCCTAGTTCAGAAGAGATCTTAAAATAGGGGTGTGCTAAACTGAACTGAATACAGCTAGCTGGGGGATCGCTGAAGACATGCACTGGTGCATTGACGCTCCAGATTTCTTTTTCCCTTATCCTTCATTTTATGTAATGCTTGTTTGATGCTTGACTCCTCTCTGAACTGGACTCAGGGCCTTCACATTGAACGGCATCCTTAGTCTGAGTTTTGGGTTTTTTTTCTGTTTTTGAGACAAGCTTACGCTCAGTCATCAAATTGCCCAGGCTAGGGTTGAATTTAAGATCCTCCTATCTCAGCCTCTCAGAGTGCTGGGATTATAGGTGTGCACCACAGCCCCCAGCTTCAACTGTTAGTTTCACATGAAAATTGAGAGGCCTTTTCCTCCTTCTGGCCTGCATGAAGTGGATGGAAAAGAAAACTTTGTTTGAACTTTTCCTAAAATCTAGATGGCAAATGATTGCAGGGAGTGTGGTCATTTTCACCAAAGGACAGAGACTGAATGAATCTTGCAGTGAGAGACAAGCTCTCACACTGCTCCTCTGTACTCTGGCTTTGATCTTTTCAGTTTTAGGGGAATGGCTTTTCTCCCAGTATTTACCACTTTTACTTAGGAGTGGTAGCCAGTGACGTGGGTATAATCATCTAATCAAAGGCTCTTCTTTGAGACCTTGGTGCATTTTAAATGTTTCTTGTTGGGCTGGTTTTCTAATTAATACCAATTAGTATGCCTTGGTAGTTTTTGGATACACCTGTGGTCTTTTTTTGTTTTGGATTTTTTGAGACAGAGTCTCACTTTGTTTGCTTAGAACACTCCTCTATCCTACCTCAGCCTGCATAGTGCTGGGGTTACAGCCATGCACTACCATGCCTGGTTTATACGTAAGATTTTAATAACTTCTGTGCTTTTTTGAAAGGGTTGCTTTAGGACCAGTCTAAGACCATACTATTAAATTGCTCTTGATTGTACTTTGGAATTCACAAAAATGGTATTGCTTTGGTCACATTGGTCTTTATGTGCTGTTATTTCATGGCATTAAGATTGTTTTCACAGCAGTTATCATTGTGTTTCATATGTGTGCATTGTACTTTAGGTTTCATTTAGAAACAAAAAGGAGGGCTGGAGGAGAGGGGTAAGAGGACAGAGGATATTTGTTAGTACATCTTTACCTCTCCCTATAGGAGAAGGATGCAGATTTAGTTAATGTAGCTGTGCTGAAATTTCACTCATTAAGCATCCTTAATTTTATCTATTTATTTATTTTTTGTGCACTTGCTGGAATTACACTTGCATGTAATGAAATCACTGTGAGTTTGCTTAGTCAGAAATAACTTTTTTGGGGAGGGTCTTTTTGAAACAGGGTCTTATTAAGCAGTTCAGACTGACCATGCACTCACTTTGTAGCCTAGGCTAGTCTTGAACTTGCATTGATCCTCCTCCAGCCCCAGCCTCCTGAGTGCTGGGATTACAGGTATGCACCACCACGACTGTCTAGAAATAACATTTTTATAGTTCTTCTCCTGGCCTTTTTTAAAGGATAATGTGATGTTGATCAACCTGAAGACAAAAAAGCTGATTATAGTAATTGGTGCCTGGTAACAGTTGCTGAATGGAAAAAAAAAAAAAAAAAAAAAACAGTTGCTGAATGTATAGACTATTTGAAATTTATTTTTTTGTTTTTGTTTTTAACTCAGCAATCCTCCTGCCTCAGCTTCCTGAGTGCTGAAATTACAGGCATGTACCGCCATACCCAACTTGAGTTTTTAAAAATATGGGCTATGGGCTGGGGATTTCACTCAGTGGCATAAGCCCCTGCCTGGTAGTGTGAGGTTGCGAGTTCAGTCCCCAGCACAAATACATATATATAGGCTATAAGCTGGACATGGTGCACACTTGCAATCCCAGCTACTTAGGAAACTAGGGCAAAAGGATTTCAAGTATGAGGCCACCTAGGCAACTTAGCAGACTATGTCTCAAAGTAAAAAGGCTGGTGATGTAGCTCCATAGTAGGTTTGCTTTCCCAGCATGCATCAGGCCCTTGGTTTCCTAGCATGCGTAAGACCATGCCTAGGGCCCAATCCCCAATACTGCCCACTCCCCTAAAAAAGGAGGAGGAGGAAGAAAAAAAGGAAATGGAAGTATGGACTATGACTGTTGGAGTAGTTGGGCACGGTGGTGCATACCTGTAACCCCAGCACTCAGGAGGCTGAAGTAAGAGGATCACTGTGAGTTTAAGGCCAACCTGAACTACAGAGCAAAACCCTGTCTCAAAAAACCTAAAAAATAAAAAAATAAATACTAGGAAAAAAGTGTCAGAGTAGCCTCAGAATTAAACAGGAGTTACTCATTTATTGTTCTCTTTCTAGGTGCATGCTATTATGATGCTAATCAGTCTATGTATGTGTTTGGAGGCTGTACCCAGAGCAGCTGCAATGCTGCCTTCAATGACCTCTGGAGACTTGACCTCAATAGCAAAGAGTGGATTCGACCTTTGGCTTCAGGTAAAAGATGAGATGCTGATGTTTGTCTTTGTTAATATGGAAACTGTCTGACTTTTTGGTTTTGATTTCAAGCATAGGTCTGTTGACAGATCTGTAAAAATGCTAAGAGTTATATATGCTTATCTAAATCTTTAATTTTTTAAAAATTACATTTTATCATTAGTATTGGTGTCCTGCCAAATTTGCTGTAGTACTGTGTGAATTTACTTGCATGGGTTTCTCAAGTACTTGTACAGATAGATGTGCTGGGCTGTTTGGTGGGAGGTTGAAGTAAGAGCAAAACCAGAGTCGTGAGAACAGTTGACTGACAGAAGCTATTGTGACAGTGCTAAGGGATCTGCATGACTTTTGTTCTTGCCAGCTCAGATATCTGGGAGTGTATGGGACAAGCCTCTGCTGGTTACTCTTAACAGCTCAGTAGTGTGGGAAGATTTGCAGTAGGTGGATTCCTGCACAGTCCCTCTGGGCCAGAACTCTGGCAGGAAAAAAACTATATTACTTTCTTCTTTTTGATTCAGCCTTGGTAAAGGTAGAAGGTGCTTGTTTTTGCACTCAGGAAACAGGACAGTTTGAAGCATCAGTTATAAGACCAGAGGGGCTGGATGATAGAGCAATACAGTCCTTTAAATATAAAGTATTCTGGTAAGTGTACTGGCAAGCTTTTCCCAAAACATTCTGTATTTGACTTTCCAAGGTTGGAACTGTCTTAGGACAAGAAGACTTGGATTTCCCTTGGCGATTTCCTTATTTGTTTAAGTCTTGCCTTACCGCTTTGATTACTAGAGTAGAGACAACATGGCTTTTAGAAAGGGCACTGTACTGAGGGAGCGGACATGAGCTTCATTTCCTAGCATAAACACCAGTCCTCTGTGTAACCATGAACAAGTTATTGCACCTTTCAGAGAAATGTGGATTAAATGATTCTGTTTTTAAGTGGCCTGGGAAGGCTAGTGTATGTTTCCCTATGTTTATATAAGCACTGCAATAAATATGTAGGCGAGGGATTTAACCTTAGCTATGAGAAGAAGCAGTGTTTTCCTCCCCAAAACTGAGAACAACTGTTCTACTCCTTGCAGTGGGCAAATAGAGAGGGATCCAGACAATATTCAGGGGCCAGACTAGGTTTTGGGCAGAAGTCTGTATTGAAATTATTGAGGTAGCATGGAGGAGTTAGCTTAGTGGCTTAAGCACCAGCCTGGCAAGCATGAGGTTATGAGTTTGATCCCTGGGACCACAAAAAAAAAAAAGAAAGAAAGAAAGAAATTATTGAGGTGGAGCCAGGTGTGGTGGCACATGCCTGTAATCCCAACGCTTGGGAGGCTAAGGCAGGAGGATTCTCATCAGTTTGAGGCCAGTTTGGACAACATAGTGAGTTCAAGGCTAGCCTGAACTGCACAACAAGACCCCGCCTCAAAAAACCCAACCAACCAACCAAATAATAAAATAAAAATAAATAAAATAATCGAGGGCTGGGGCTACCACTCAGTGGTAGTGCTTGCCTACCATGTGCAAGGCCTGTGTTCAACTGTCAACACTGCAAAAAACTAAATAAATTGTAAAATTATTGAAAAGGTGAGGAAATGATGATTTTCCAGAAACTCTGGAGGTTAGTGCTATAATATTTCAGGGCCCTTAGAATTTTGTACTTTGAAGGTCTCTTTTTCTAACTCTTTGTCCTCTATTGCACTTAGTGAAATATTAGTAAATATTTGGAATCACAGGTCCTGAAATACGCAAGGTCTTTTCAGCTTAAGCATCCTGTTGTCACTATGCTTAATGTTTTATCAAGACCCCATTTCAATGCAGCATTGATTGGTCCAATTACAGAATTCTAATACCGCCTTTAAATAAAGCTTTATGTCTTTGATAATTGGTTGTGGGTGTTACTCTTTCTTGTGGAATTGGACCTTGTTCTAGGGCTTCACAGTCTGTTACAAACTGTATCAGTTATTTCTTCCAGTAAGTCGGACATTGGATTTTTTTGAGGTTCTATGTATTGAACCTAAGGCCTCGTGCGTGCTAGGCAAGTGCTTTACCACTGAGTTATATCCCCAGCTTGGCACTGTTTTTTTTAACTATTGAGTATACAGACTGGTGTTTTGTTTTGTTTTGTTTTTTGGTTTGGGTTTTGGTTTGTTTGTTTTGGTTTTGGTGGTGCTGGAGATAGAACCCAGGGCCTTATAAATGCAAGGCAAGAACTTAGCACTGAGCTACATTCCTAGGGCCCAAACTGTTTTAAAATCCCTAAGACAGAAGTGTTGGAGGAGTAACTGGTTTGCAATTCATATTCTACATACATTCTGAATTTTTAAAAATAGCACATTTAGAATATTTTTTTAAATTTAAAAACATTTTTATTAGTGGGTAAAGCAGAATCTCATGTAATTCAGGCTGGTCTTGAATTCACTCTGTATCACAGGCTAGCCTCAAGCTCATGGCGATCCTCCTGCCTCAGCCTCCCTGGTGCTGAAATTATAGTTGTGCACCACTACATATGGTTGGTTGAAAAATGTTCCCTTTTTAAAATGTAATAATAAGCTCTTGAATGTTTAAGTCAGTTTCTAACATGTTTCAGAGAAACTAGTTGCTGCCTTACTCTAAATTGCAGTTAGAACCTAGTTTTTGGTGGTTTTTTTTTTTTTTTTTCTTGTGCGTGCGCTGCGAATCAAACCCAGGGCCTCGTGCATGCAAGGTAAGAGCTTTACCACTGAGCCATATCCCTAGCCCGGAACCTAGTTTTAGAGGTTGAAAAAGCAGATTTTTGAAATGCCTAAGAACAAAAAACAATGGTTTAATAAAGAGTCCTCCTATGAGATCATTTTGGCAGAAATCCCGTGGGAAGATTCCCTGAGGGAATATTTCTGTGAGCTGTCATGCATTCCAACCAGAGTCACTTCCTAACTGGAACGTCAGTGAGTTTTTCTGAACAGAACACGCTTGTCTGTGTGTCTTTGTGTCTGTGACTCACTCATCTTAGTGCATGCAGGTAGGGAGGTTGGAGGGTGGCCGAGGGGTGGGTGCTACCTTTCCATCTGGTGCCAGGCTCGAGGTGATCTCACCTTGTCTAAGTGGTGCTCCTGTCAGTCTTCAGAAGTGTAGCTGTGGAGAAGTAACAGCATCGGTGAAGCAGCGGAGCACCTTGGTTGGGAGCAGAGTCTTTTTTTTTTTTGTATTGGAAATCAAACTCACAACCTCGTACTTACCAGCAGTTGCTGTGCCACTGAGCTCTATCCCTAGAAGCAGAGTCTTAAGAGAGAGTTCTGCATCAGATGTCCCTGCATCAGATGTTCATGATAGCGCTGTAATTCATGTGTCTTGCTGCTGGGCGGCTCTGAACCACCAGTGGTGCATGCCTGACTGTCCTACTGGGTGGCATGAGTTGGTCCCATCAGGTAGTATAAGCCACCCAGTAGGACAGTCATGCATGTAGTACCACTGGTTCAAGCGGGCAGGAACATGTTAAAATGTGTATTTGGTTGTATCATAAAGGAACCTGGACCATTCTTACCTTGGTTGGTGTTTTAATTACTTTCTTATACCCAACTTTCACAGCTCTTAACGGGGAGGTTTATTTTGGCTCATGGCTTGTAGCAGTTTCAGTCATAGTCAGCTGGCTCCAAGGCAGGGTAGCATGGCAGAGGAGAAAGAGCTCATGGCATGGTGGGGAGAGGCAGAGAGATCGAGAGGGGAGGGAGAAGTTGTGATCCTTACTAAGCCGTTAAGTTAGCAGTATTAAGTAGTTAGTTTTTTGGAGAGTTTGACAAACTAGAAAGCTTCTCAGCCTTGAGTTGACAACACAGTCCTTCCTTCTGTTTAGTTACTAAATTTGTTAATGCAGTAGACACTTGAATTGCCTACTATGTTCCTGGTATTGTTCTTGATGCTGGAGAGTCGAAAACAGACAGAAGTCCCAATCCAGGTGGAGATTATAGGCAAAAGAGGGAAGACAGATAATAAAACTGACTAATATGTAATATAGGATATTAGGTGATGATTTGTGCTTTTGAAGAAAAACTGTGGCATTGTTGGGGGGGGTTATGATCAGAGGGATCAGCTGTGCATGGTGGTGCATATCTATAATCCTATCTCTTGGGAGGCTGAAGCAGGAGGATTGCCGTGAGTTGGAGACCAGCCTGGGCTACATAGTGAGTTCAAGATCAGACTCAATTACATAACAACACTGTGGGGCGGGGAGAAAGAGAATATATGTATATACCCACACACACACACTTCAGTTTGCTGTATCAATAAATGTCTGGAAGCTAATGGCCACCACTTTGAGCACCTCTTGTAATTGTAGAGGCCAAAGATAACTTGTGTTAATCTCATAATGTCTCAATAAATTTAATTTTAAGATATTTGTATAAGTTTTTGTTTTCTTGATATATACATTTTTGGCTGTGGATGTAGCTGAGTAATAGATCACCTGCCTAGCATATTTAAGGACCTGGGTCAACCACTAATACTGCCAAAAACAAACAAATGAAAAGGTGCCACTTATTTATTTAGAAGAATTTTGTTATAAAAGAGAGCAGAGAAAAAAGTGCTAAATGCAAATAGATGTAAATTGAGAAGTTTGTTGGATCAATAGATTGATCTATTGATTGACTAACTGAGACAGGGTCTTGCTATGTAGTTCAGGCAGGGCTTGAATTCACTGTGTAGCCCAGGCTGGCCTCAAACTTACAGGAATCCTCCTGCCTCTGCCTCCTGAGTGCTAGGATTATAGGCATGAGTCACCATGCCTGGCTCTGTTGGGGTTTTTTTTAGGACAGCAGATTGTATAGCATGTTTATATGCTGATGGGAATGATCTCAAGGGAAGAATTGTTTGGGTACCTAGAGGGGAAGAATTTTTAGCACAGTGTCCTTGAGTGACAAGAAAGGCAGGCTCCATTGGAATGGTTGGCTGGAGATGGGAAGATTGATTATCAACAGGAACATGAAGGAATTTATTATCACAGGCAACTGTGCATGGAACAGGTTCAAGCTTTCTACAGATTGCTTTGCCATTCAGGTAAAATACTTGAGGTAAAACAGAACAGATGCCATGGGAAGTTCTGTCCAGTAATTGTGAATGTACAGTTGTGTACTTCATTCTCTTTGCCAAGTGGTCCTAGGAACCTGTCACTTTCTAGTGTACAAAGGTAATGATTTGTTTAGCTCAGCCTGTGTTCAGTTCCTGAAGCAATATGCAGTTCTTTGAATAGGTATTTGGAAAGACTAATATTTAAACTGCTGTTTATGAAATAAATTACCCTTTATTCAAACTAAGGCTAATTTTGGCATCTGTTTAATATATAGTAATTTTAAACCACATAATCTTTTTTGGTTACTTTAAATCAAGACAGTGTTGTTTTGTTTCGGGGTAGGGAGGGGGTACTGGGAATTGAACTCAGGCAGGCACTATGCCACTCACTGAGCTATATCCCTAGCCCAAGATAAACATGTTAAAGTAAAAATTTTAAATTTAAAATTTGAGTGGAGCGGGGCATGGTGGCACACGCCTGTAATTCTAGCATACAGGAGGCTGAGGCAGGAGCATAGCTGTGATTGCAAGGCCAGCAAAGCCTTGTCTCAAAAAAATTGAGTGTGATTCCCAGTATCCAAAAAAAAGTCTGATTTATTTTATTTTATTGTTTTTGTTTGTTTGTTTTTGGAGACAGGGTTTTTTCACTAAGCAAGGCCTTGAACTCACTTTATAGCCTAGGCTGGCCTTGAATTCACAGTGATACTCCTGCTGCAGCCTCCTGAGTGCTGGGATTATAGGCCTGTGCTCCTACGCCCAACTCAAATTGTCTGATTTTCTTTTTCTTTTTTTTTTTAATCGGTACCGGGGATCGAACTCACGACCACACACTTGCAAGATAGGCACTTATGCCGCTGAGCTAAATCCCCAGCCCCAAATTGTCTGATTTTCAAAACTTCTTAAAAGATTATCCCATACCTATTTACAAAAGGAGAAAAAAAATTTAGTTTGTGGAACAAATTTTCCACAGTTAGAAGAATCTATAAATATTGATGGTGTCTGTAATTGTTAGGTTAGAGCTCAGTCTGTCATGTCTTTTAACTTGTTAAAGGACAGTTGATTTCCCCACTACATTCTCCCTGTAAAATCTTCTTTCCCAAGAATTTATTCATCTATTCTCCTACCCCACCCTGTACTGGGAATTGAATTGAGGGCCTCATGCTTAGCTCTACCACTGGGCTACATCCTAAGCCCCCTTTAAAGGTTCATTTTGAGACTGAATCTCACTGAGTTACCCAGGCTACCCTCAAAATTGTGATCCTCTTGGCCGCAGATGCAGCTCAGCTGCACAGCATCTGCCTGGCAAGTATGGGGTTGTGAGTTTGATCCCCAGCACCACCACCCCCCAAAAAAAAGAAAAAGAAAAAACTGATGTATTCATGTACCAACTCCCCAAAGTTGTGATTCTCTTGACTCAGCCTCTTGAGTGGTTGAGATTACAGGTCCTCACCATTATGTCAGACTCAAGGGCTTTTTTCTCTTCGTTTTCTTGTCTTTCATTCACACTTACAATTCCAAGTGATAACTGTAATGCAGGCCTTTTGTTTTAGAAAAAATGCATTCAAGGATAAAGACACACAATTTAGATGCCTGTCCTACTCTAATGAATAGCGACTTCAGCTACTTGCTTCTGAAATGTATCATGTCTCCTTCCCCTGGCTTTTGATTTCCTTTTCCTAAAAAAAAAAAAAAAAGTAAGCTAAGCTCACTGTACCTAAAACACAGATACAGCAGGTCATCTCTGCTCAGATCCCTGGACTTACTTAACTTTTAAACTCCTTGGCCCAGTGGCAAACACTTTCAATCTTCTGGAGTGAGGGTAGGCTCATAAATCTGCATTAAAAAAACAAAAACAAAAATGAACATGACTTGGCACCGTGGTGTGCACCTGTAATTCCAGCTGCACAGGAGGTTGAGACAGGAGGATCACAAGTTTCTGGTCTGGGCAATTCAGGGGGACTATTCCAACATTTATTTATTTATTTATTTATTTATATGCTTGTTTGTTTATTTATTTTTGGTCTTTTTGAGACAGCATCTCACCATGCAGTCCAGGCTGGTCTTGAACTCACTTTGTAGCCCAGACTGGGCTGAGTCATAGCAATCCTCCTGCCTTAGCCTCCCAAGTGCTGGGATTATAGGGATGTGCCACCATGTCCAGATATCAAAATAAATATTTAAAAGACTGAGGATGTTTCTCAGGTACAGACGACTTACCCACCCTAACTTCAATCCTCCAGGACCACAAAAGAAGAGATGTCTTGATTGATTGTAAGTATAGCTGACTTTGGAAATGCTGGAACCCTACACTGTCTTCTTGCTTTCTTGTTGGTGCAATCTGTGACCTCACCCCATGTTAGCGTGGTGTATGGTAGCTACATAATGTGTTAAACTGGGCTAGTCAGCAACTGTTAAGGAAGAAACATAGCCACTCTTAACTCAAAACTCAGAAACAAGCTGTCTCTCACCCTTTGAAAGATGACCTTTTAAAATGATTTTTTCCTCTTAAAAAAACTGCATTTTTAATTGATTCTACTTTTCAAATAAGTAATGTTCCTGATAATTTCCTCTTTTCCATAGTTCTCTCTCTTAGTGATTATGGGCTGTGGAATTTGTTGGCTTTTCATTTGATTTGTTGGCTTCTACCTTAAAATCCTCTGAAATCTCATTGTTGAATCTTAAAGTGTTGCTTTCTATTTGATTTATATAGCTTGTAAGTTATAGGGTGATTGCATTTCATATCACGAACGGGATTTTGAAGGTCGCACACAGGAATTTAGATTCCGCTATTAGTTACTTACAGGCTGAGATAGTGGGTAATGCCATGGGACAACACTGGAGACATGGTTTACAGTTCACCCGATCCTGCCAGCTTTGATGTTAGCTTTTTTTCATCATTGTACTGGGATACTGGGCACTGAACTTTGCACTGAACTATATTCCTACTCCCCTCCACCAAGTTGCCAGGGCTGGGCTCATATTTGCAGTCCTCCTGCCTCAGCCTTCCAGAGTGCTGGAATCACAAGCTTCTTTATTTAAATGATATTCTCTTAAGACATAATTTAATAAAGCAAAATGAACAAGTGTTAACTGGACTACTCATAGAGTTTTTAATATATGTTTACAGCAGTGTGTAAGGAACTTACACCACAGTAATAAACACAGAAGACTTCTGTGACCTCAAAAGATGTGGGGACTTCTCTCCACTAGCAAGTAAGCAGTCAGTCCTGTAGCACTGGAGAATAGCTAGCGTCCTATAATTCAACTCTGACACTACCTATCTGGAAATAGCATCGGATCCCATGGGTTGGGGGCTTAGTCACTTCCAATGCAAATCTCAAGCCCCAGGCAGTTTTACCTGTGCTTTTGACCAGCTGTCAAGCAGGGTTCCCCCACCAACTTCTGGAATTCAGTTATTTCACTGGAGTGGCCCACAGAACTAAGAGAAACGCATTTATTTACTGGCTTATTAGAAAGGCTGTTGCAAAGGATACAGCTAAAGAGATGGACATGGGAGAGGAGGAGCAACTGCCATGCACTCTCTGGCCACCAACCTTCCAGGAGCCTCCACACCTTGTACTATTGAGGAGCTCTGGAACCTGATCCTTTTTGGCTTTATGGAGACTTTACTGCATATCTAATCCTAATACACTGGGCAGGGACACCCAACAAGGCCTGTCCCTTCTCCCTGGCCTCTCTGAATGGTGTTCCTGCTTTAGGTGTAGGACAGGATCCCTACTGAAATGAGTTGGATCATCTACTACCAGACAAGGTAGGTAAGAGAATTTCTTTGTGGCCAGCTCCATGACAGACACTTCTCTGGGAAAGAGAGATTGTAGTTTCTCTATCTTGCCTACCAGCAGTAGGCGGAGGTATAAGCCAGAAACTGTGAACAGCAACCCAAATAATCTTGCATCATAGCATGGTAGCCTTGTGGCGGTCACCCAGACTGAGACGCACAATCACCTCTGAAGGCCCCTTATCCCTTTCTTAACGGTGCCACTCCCCAGAGGTAATTACTGTTCTGACTTTTGAACTATTCTTATATGTCATGGAAATGGAGGTCCACAGTATCTAGTCTTTTTTGTCTGGCTTCTTTCCACATGGATTTGAGATGCATCTGTGTGGTTGAATCTGTTGGTGGTTTACTCCTTTTTTGTTGCTGAGTCTTATGTAATACGACTATAACAATTTTGGTTTGGATTTTTTTTTTTTTTTTTTGAGATAGGGTTTCTCTCTACAGTTTAGGCTGGCCTTGAACTCTTTGTAGCCCAGGCTGGCCTCAAACTCGAAGTAATCCTCCTGTCCCAGCCTGCCAAGTGATGGGATTACAGATGTGCACCACCACGCCCAGCAAATATAACCTTTTTTCCCCCTTCTCCAGTTGATGGGTACTAGGTTTATTTGTACTTTGAGTGTAGAGCTTGTGTTCGTGCTATGCAGACTGAGGTTTGCATTCCAGTTGGGTGCCTACTAACCACAGAAGCTAACAGCCCACTTATGTGGAAAAGCAGTAAGAGCTGTGGGTGACCATCAAAGAAGGTGATACCAAAACTGAGTCTGACTTTTTTGTTTTTTTGAGACAGGGTCTCACTATGTAGTTCAGGCTGGCATTGAGCTCACTTTGAAGCCCAAGCTGGTCTCAAACTCATAACAATCCTCCTGCCTCAGTCTCCTGAGTGCTAGGATTACAGGTGTGAGCCACCACAACTGGCTCCTACCCCGTGATTGTGAGGAGAGAGTGCCAAAAGTGGGTGTGGGAAGGTAGTTAGGGGCCCAAGTATGGCCAGGGAGTCCTGCACAGTCTTGCCTCCTCAGTCTCCGTGGCCTGTGTCTCTGTCTCTCATGGTATGTTTAGCCTTACCTCTGTGCTTCTCTTCTCTTTCTCCTGCCTGAAGTATTCTTTCCCTCTGTGTCTGTCACCTGCTTCGCAGTCTGTATTCATACGTCATCTTCTGTTAGGTTCTCACTGACCCCTAGTTCCCTTAACTTCCTTCCTTTCCCCTTAGTACTTTTCACCATCCAGCGTGCTGCCTTTCTCCCCCAGCAGTGCTAGGCTTCCTGGGTTCGGGGTTTTCATTTGTTGCTGACCCTAGTACCAGGCACATAGTTGGCACTGCAAGAACACAGTGCCCTATCTGTCTTGCTAAGTTAAGGGTTAAACTCCGCCCTTAACCTTAAATGGTGGGGTGTCACATGAAGGGTGTGAAGGAGGGAAGCAGTGTCTCACTCGTGAGGTCTACCCAGTCTTCCCTTGGAGAGTATTTTCTAGACAGGTGATAACTACTTGGGTCCAGAGGCTGAGCCCCATGAGTTACTGTTTCTGGTTAGTGCTGCCTACCTCCATCTAACAGAGATAGGAAGTGATGGGCTCCTAGCGGGAATCCACCCCCGCTCTTGTTCTAGACCAAGAGCTGGAAGGGGTCGGTACCTCTGCCCCAATCCACCCCCACTCTTGTCCTAGACCAAGAGCTGGAAGGGGTCGGTACCTCTGCCCCCTCTTTGTTCCTGCTCTTCCTGTGCTTGCAGCAGGAAGAGGGAGGCGGGAAAACTGAGACCTGCTGCAGCCGGAAATGTCTCCTGAAGAGTAGAGTGCAGGGGCTCTGGCCTGGCATCCAGAGACCTTGCCGGGGTAGGCCTGTGCTTGGCCAGCTGTTGATGTTCATTCCTAGCCTCTCTGATGTGCACCAAAATAAGGGGCTCAGGGAAATGGGGGCTTTCACTTTATTTTCATTAGCCAGAGTCTACATATTTCCTTTTATGTTTTATGGAATTATAGTTTAGGATCCATTCAAAATAGACATGCCTGTGTTACCATTTTGAGAAGCCCACCCTTTAGCTTCCCCACGTACTTATAAGTGCACATTCTTTGGAAATCTTTTTTATGACGTGATGGTTTTTCTTGTTTCCTCTAGTCCCGTGCAGTCCTGAACACCCTGACTTGTGATGGTCTTGGGACACATGAATGGGAGCAGAGCTGGTGGATTCTCCTAGGAAAGGAAGGAATTCTTCCTATTTATTTAAAAAGTTCTGATAGGGGTTTTTTCTTTTTTCCATGCCTAGGGTATAAGGTGGTACACATTCTTTCCCGCTGTGGGGAAGAGTGGGGGAATTTGCATAGCACAGATCTGGGCAACTTTTGGTTCTCCAGGAGAGAAAATAAAATTTTACTGTATTTCAGTTTGACCCTGTGCCCTGAATGACTAGGGTTTTCTAGTTTCAAAACCAAGCCAGAAATTTTATGACTAGCAGCCTTGTTTTTACTTCTAAATAGAGCCACTTGAAAGTCCCCTCCTGATTAAAACTGCAATTAACAAATTATCAGATTAAACTGAAGGCTCTGGTTTTCCTCCCCTCCCCTAGAAATTGAATCAGAGGACTACTTGAGGAGCAACAAGGAACTATTACTGGATTATGTGTTAATTTTTAGCTGATAAGTGCTGCCCTGTTCATCAAGTAGTCTTTCATGCGGGTTTGTTTATTGGTGCTGGAAACCTTGCCAACAGAGAATTTCTTTTTATTTATGCCTGTAGCATATATAGTTATCCAAGATCTAAAAGTTTCACACGGCCATTACAAAAGTTTCCGTTGTTTGGGTGTTCCATAAACGATCCAGAGCGTGATATGTTTAAAGGTGTAAGTATTGCTGTAATAATAAAAATTATGCTCTGAAGCCTGAGATCCAGACAGTTTTGCTATCAGTCAGTACCTTTTCTGGACTTGGAACTGCAGGCTGAAATAGGGGGGAAAAGTGGAGGGAAATGGGAGGCATTTGAAGAAATGGTTGGATTTATGGTGCCAAAAGGCACCTCTAGGGTATACTGTGATTTGCTGGCTCATAAGATCTGTAGCCATTGGGCTTCTATGACTGATCTCAGTTTTGCAAATATAGTCATAAGAAGTAGTGCTAGTCCTCTAGAAAAAGTATAACCTTTTTGGTTTTTTTGAGGCAGGGTCTTAGTATGTCCTTCATATTGGCCTTGAACACACTATGTAGTTTAGATTGGCTTCAAACTCATGGTGATCCTCCTGCCTCAGCCTCCTAAATGGTAGGATTATAGGCATGTCCCACTATACCCAGTTTAGGAGAGAGACTCTAAGCAGATTGTTCTAACATAGTCTGCTAAATGCTTGGATTAAAGGTATGTGACAAGATGTTCTCTAACCCCAGAAGAGTCTTTGGCTCAGCAAGGGGACTGAGCCAAAGGGGACTGTGGCAGCATTTCACAAAGGCCAGACCTACAACAGAAGGATTTAGTTCCTTTGTATCCAGTACCACGTCTTTGGTAACATATTTAAATCCTTATTTGACGCTTGAGTTCACATGTACTCTTGGATTGACCCAAATCTTAGAAAGCAAGAGTTTAGAGTTTTGGTCAGGGGCTTTAGCTCAGCAGCATAAGCACCTGCCTTGCAAGTGCAAGGTCCTGAGTTCGATCCCCAGTACCAAAAAAATAAAAATAAAAAATAAAAAATGAAAGAGTTGATAGAGTTTTTCAATTTTGTATCTACCTCCTACTTTTTTCAAACCATTATATTTTTGTGTCTTCTATGGGTATCTATACATGTGTAAAGGTGTATTGTAACTGTTATTTGCCATATTGGTATTAAGTTGAATCTTTTTCTTTTAGCATTAGGGAGTGAGCCCAGGGCTTCAGGTGTGCCTGGCAAGTAAATGCTGTACCACTGAGCTACATCCTCAAAGCATTTTTATTTTTATTTTGGTATTGGGTCTTGCCAAGTTGCCCAGATAGGTTTCGGATTTAGACTTCTCCTGCCTTGGCCTCTTGAGTAGCTGAGATTACGAGTGTGAGCTATTATGTATGGTTGCAGATGGTTTTATTACTTGAAGACAAATGGATTATCTTTCCCAATAGAGCCCCAGAGTCCTTGGGCTGTAGATCTTGGAGACTTTTCTTAAAGGTATTATGTGTCTTCCAAGTATTTATTGTCAAGACAGGTTTGTATTCATGAGTTTCGAAGTGCTTTTTCTGTTTTCCTTTTGTCCCTTCTCAAACCATAAAGCTTTTATTTTTGTTTCTTATATAGAGTATTAACCTGTAAAGTCAGCAGTTTAGAAGTATAACTTAAGTTATAACTCTGCTGAGTCCGTTGCCTCCTACGTTGAGACCAGCTGGTCCTCTCTCGCGCCCTCTGGGTGTTGGGAATCTGCTGCTGCGGTGTCTCGAGAAACGCTCTCCAGCCCTTCTTCCTCCTGGCTCTAGCTATCAGGCTCAGTCCCTTCCCACACTAGCTTGCTGACAGCTCTCCCGGGCTTTCCAAAACCAAGCTTGGTCCTGTCAGAAAGTTCAGCCCTCCGCCCTGTGCACATAGCAGTTCAAGGAACCAACAGTGGAAGGGTAAAGTGTGGGTGCTGGCTAGTCTGGACTGGTCCTATTTTGTCTTGAAGGCCAGTGTCGTCCAGAACGGTGTGTGTCCTGTACATGGAGTGTTCGCATAGCCCTCACAGAACTGCAGTACTTTCCTTGGACCCTGATTGGGAAAGAGAGTACCATGCAGATGGATCAGCCTGGCACAGAGGGTGTGACCCAGACCTTAGCATGCTTCTGTTCCTCAGATTCTCCTTTAACCAGGTTTTCCTTTGTGCCAGTCCCCTACCATAATGAGCTAAATACATCCGAACTCGCTTGCTCTACGTATGGATGAAACCTCTTTTCTTTTTGATTTCTTTCTTTCTGTCAGTCTTTCTTTTCTTCTTCTTCTTCTTCTTCTTCTTCTTCTTCTTCTTCTTCTTCTTCTTCTTCTTCCTCTTCCTCTTCTTCCTCTTCCTCTTCCTCTTCCTCTTCCTCTTCTTCTTCTTCTTCTTCTTTCTCTTTCTCTCTCTCTCTGTCTGTCTGTCTGTCTGTCTGTCTCTGTAGTTTTATACTTGCTCAGTTTTATAGTGAATTACAGGGCCAGGGATTTAGCTTAGCGGCACAAGCACCTGCCTGGCAAGCATGAAGTTGTGAGTTCAGTCCCCAGTACCAAAAAAAAAAAAAAAAACCCACCAACAAACAGAAAACTCTAGTGAATTACAGACTTTGCATTTCCATATCTTACAGAATTCCAGGCAGAAATGCAAAGGTAAAGACAGGGACTAATTACAGTTTGTACAGGTTTTTAGCAATTCCCATAGCGTAATGTGTGCTGAGATCCGTAGGAAGATATCCACGGGACTGAACATTGTATCCATGGGCTGCTGCAAGCATTTGTGCTCAGAGAATTATTGAAAACCCATTTCTGATTAAAAAGTAAACTGTGCTTTGACAGTGGTGAATATTACCATCTTCCAAGGAGAACAAAGGATTCTCACTTTTTCTAAGTTATATACGTATTAATAGAAGTATTTTAAAATACTCTTAAATAAAACTAAAATAATTTTCAATAAATAAATTACCCCAAAAGCCTATTTTGAAATGTGCTTTTCTATGCTGCCTAGAAAATCTAAGACTAGGGTAGCAGTTGGTTTGTTAAAAGTGTAAATGATGTGGAGAACATGGTGGGATTGTAAACCTGTCTTTGTCTTGTGACACTGGCTGTTGGTATACTCCAGTCAGCTGGGTAGATCGGAGAAGGAAGGGACCAAAGGCACTGTAGCCACAGAGCTCCTTTGGTAGGCCTTAAAACACCTCTTTTTTTTTTTTTTTTTTGGTCTTTTAGAGATAGGGTCTCACTATGTAGGCTGGCCTTGAACTCACTTTGAGGCCCAAGCTGGCCTCAAACTCACGGCAATCCCCCTGCCTCACCCTCCTGAGTGCTGGGATTACAGGCATGCATCACCACACCTGGCAGCGTTTTTTATGGAAACTGGTGTCTAAATTTGAACCTCTAAGACAAGAGATGAACTGTTTGCTTGCATTAAGTCCCTTTAGGTTGGATTTCATAATGCTCAGTACACGGAATTTGCTTTTTCTTTTCTTTTATGGTTTTTAGGAGGTGTCTGACTCACAGTAAGCACTGTGCATTAACCATGCTACATTATTATTCAACTGTTAAACAAGTCTTGTAATTAAAATGACAGTTTATTACAGACAAGAAGTACAGCAGGTTGCTCTGTTGGCAGAGCAGCCCAGGGAATGACAGTGGCTGGTGATTCCACAGATAGCCAGCTGTGCCACAGACAGAGCAGCTGTGACCAGAGAGGGCATTTCATTCTCATGGAGTCTCGCAGGACTGCCATTAACTTATGACCAGCTTTCTGAACTTGGAGATGTTTAGTTACTGCCCAGATAGGAGTTTGAAAGTTTAGGGTCAGCTTTCCAACGAATCTGTCACTATCTTGGCTTATGCCAGTCTCACCCAGTTTGCCAGGCCGTCCCACTTTCTCATCTGTACAGAAATACAGTACAGAGATGGGTGTGGTGGTGCCAGCCTGTAATCCCAGCATTCAGTAGGCTGAGGCAGGAGGATTGCCCTGAGTTAAGGCTAGCCTGGGTTACATAGTGAATTCAAGGCCAGAATGAACTATATAGCAACACTCTGTCTTTAAAAAAAGTGGCTTGCTTACTTAGTTAGCAGGCTGATTTATTTTTACTGTCTTGTCGCCAAAAGTTGCAGTTGCCTGCTCATTTTCTTTTCTTTTGTTTTTTTGCCTGCTCATTTTCTGCTATCATCTGTCACAATAATACCTACATTGAAGGTTAAATATTGATTAAATTCAATAATGCATTAAAATGATTAGTACTGAGTAGTTAACATATAAAAGACAATCAAATGCTAAGTATTATTTATAATATCAAATTAATAATAACAAATAATGATCATAATATAGAGATACAAAATATCTTTTAGTCATGCAAAAAAATGTAGCAACCATGCTGAACATGGTGAGATGCATGCCTGTAATCCTAGCACACAGAAGGCTGAGGCAGGAACATCTCTTGAGAGTTTGAGGCCAGCCAACCTGAATTGTACCTCAAAAACTGTATATATACACACAACCAATTGAAACTTGTTTTATCTTATTATCAAGCAGTTGAACTGCCTTTGGTGGTGGGGGCACTGGGGATTGAACTCATGATCTCACGCTTGCCAGGCAGGCACTTGAGCTGCTGAGCTAAACTCCTGGCCCCTGAACTGCCCTTTTAGTCTAGGGTTCTCTTTGAATTGAAACTATAATTGTGGGAAAGAGGCATTGAACTCAAACCAGAATTTGGGATTGCTTCACTATTTTACCAGCTTTCTTTGTAAATAAGAGTGCTTTGTAGTTTTACCACTGTCTTTTGCATGTGAAATTTTCTTCCAATCACATAGAAACCTGGGAAGACATCGGGGAACCAGTTAGCAGTTTCAGGGAACGTTAGTTCTGATTTACGGGGTGCCTGTCTGATGATCAGGTTTCCCACAGCTGCCTTTTGGGCTTTTGCCTTGTTTTTGCAATTGGCTGCATTAATCATATCTGCTCTGCAGTTAGGAGACCTTCGCTATATGGGATATGATGCCTGTGAGGGTGACAGTGGCTCAGGGAAGACAGACTCAAGGGACGTGTCTGACCACATGCCATGTGGGTACATTTGGTCCTGTGACATGTGACAAAAACCATGATGGGAGCAACAGCCTTTCCTTCCTGCATCTTTGTGCAGTTGCTGTACCTAGATGGGCTGTGGAGGCCCAGTGGTCTTTTGAAGGCAAGGCCAAGAAGTATCCAAATGAATATAAAACCTTTATTTTGTAAGTTTTCTTGGTGATGAAGTAGTATATACTTAATGCCAAATGACATAATCTCAAAGTTGAAAATTCCAAATGATCAAAATCTCTACAGTTTAAAATCCCCAAAGATTAAAATTGCGAATGTTGAAATCTGGAAAACCTGAATTCTGAATGGAAAAAGGGCAAATACAGGAGGGTAGAAGACTGAATTCTGGAGTGGTAGTTAGTGCATTTTCAGTTGTGTGCAGGATAGTTCCATCAGTTAGATTCGGCACATCCCTAGAACCTGGGGAAGCATTGGTCGCCATGTGGCTATGAGGGTGTTTGTGGAGGGATTAGCCTGGAGGCTGAGTGGACTGGGGGAGGACACTCCTAGTGTCCACTCAGCAGATCACCCGAGAACAAATGTAGGTGCAAAGTGTCTCTGGAGAGCTGGGCATTTCTTAGGCTGCCTTGAGCAGCAGAACCCCAGACTTGCTAGCCTTCAGGCTCCAGGACAAGACCAGTGACTTCTCAGGGCTCCAGGCTTTCAGGCGCAAACTGAGAATTACACTGTTGGCATAGTTAATGTATAATGTTGATGTGACATGAGCATTGTGCATGTCTGTGAAACTGGAGGCCAGGTGTGGTGGTACATTCTGTAATTCCAGCTACTTGAGAGCCTGAGGCAGGATGATTGCAAATTTGAGACCAGCCTGTGCAGTTTAGCCAGACCCTGTCTCAAAAGGGGCTTTAAATTGAACTCAGAGCAAGACCCTGGGTTCAAACCCCAGTGCAAGAGAGGAAGAAAGAGATTATAGAGAGTTCATTGTGTTATTTCTGATGACTACAGTCTGTTGGTCAGCTGTTTTTCCATTGCTGAGATAAAACCCCTGGCATAGATAGCTTCAAGGAGAGAAGGGTTTATTTTGGCTTGCAGTTTCACAGCCTGAATGGACTGTGATTGCTGTGAGTTTGAGGCAAGCTTGGGCTACACAAGTGAGTTCAACGCCATCCTGAACTACATATCTCGAACTTGTCTTAAAAGATAGATAGGATTAACCATCACATGTAGTTATAAAGTCATAAAGCTCTGTAGCTGTGTGCACATGATTAAGCAGCTATAGTGATACTCGTTTTTTCTTTTTCTTTTTTTCTTTTTTCCAGTACTGGGAATTGCACTCAGAACCTTTGCATTCGTCTATATATCCTAGTCCTTTTTTTATTTTTTGAGACAGAGTCTGGCTTAATTGCCTAGGCCGACCTAACCTTACTATCTCCCTGCCTTGATCTCCTAGAGGGGTGGGATTATAGGCTTGTACCACCATGCCCAGTTTTGATTTATTCTTCATGAGTACAGTTTATTTGCTAATATCTGTTATACAGTTGTTTACTGTACGATTGTCATTAGTATATATGAATGTGCTGATGCTTACAAAATACGTTAATACTGCCTATTTTATTATTTAAATCAGCCTGTCATGCAGTGAATGTTCAATAAGCATTAGTTATCACTAAAGTGACAGCAGTAGTAATAATGGTAATTGTAATTTCTCTTAAAGTCATTCTTTTTTTTTTTTTTTTTGGAGACAGGGTCTCACTATGCAGTTCAGCCTGACCTTGGGCTTACTTTGTAGCCCAATGATCTGCCTGCCTCAGCCTCCTGAGTGCTGGCATTACAGGAGTGCGCCATCACGCCCAGCTTCTCTTAAAGTCGATAAAGTCACCTGTCTACCTTCCATATTCCATCCAAACATAAGCACACAGTGTATAAAGTTAGAATTTTTTGTCTAAAGTAGTGCTGTTTTTTCGGGGGGGGGGAGTACTGGAAATCGAACTCATGACCTCATGCTTGCCATATATCCCTGGCCTCAGTAGAACTAACTTTTTTTCGTGCTTTCTTGCCTTTTGTTTTTCCTTTCCTTTTTATTTATTTATTTACTTATTTATTTATTTATTTATTTATTTATGTTTGGTACCAGGGATCAAACTCATGACCTCACACTTGGCAGGCGCTTGTTGCCACTGAGCTAAATCTCTGGCCAAACCTTCAATGATAAAAAGGTTGTTCATCTGTCCTCTCCAGTTTAGCAGCGGCTGGCAACATGTGGCTAATGGTGACTGTGTTGGACAGAACAAGTCTAAAATGTCACATTTTCCTGTAGCTTGACTACATGTATTACTATCTTTTACCCCCATACCCATGCTTTTAGTATGTTGTAACGTTTCCCCTCACATGAGATACATACTCTTATACTACACATGTAATTTCTTTAAGCCTAGAACTAGCAAGTATTATTTCCCTTTTCTCATAAAATAGTAATTTTTTAAAGTGGTAGTGTAAACAGTGCACTTGAAAGAACAAACCCAACACAGTCTGGTCATGTTAGCCGCTCTTTTGGATTTCTGTATCACATAGGTGTATCTGACTTACTTTCTTGGGACTTGGGGTGACTCCTACTCTATGAAGTAGATACTGCTGCTATTCCATTTAATAGATAAGAAAACTGAGGCAGAGAGATCTGACAACTGGCCAGAGGTTCACAGCTGGTTAAGGGGCAGGGCTGGGAGCTGACGCCGCAGAGCTTCAGAGCCTATGCTCCTAACCATAGCTCCTTATTTTAAACCCCACTGCTCACTGTGTTTTGGAATTCTGACTTTTCAGGTTTGAGGATGGGAATACCTGTGTGCCTTTACAAGATCTCTGATAGACTACGGAGCGTGCTCTGTAGTCAGTACTTCTCCCTCAGCACCGATGAGGTGTTCACACTTAGCAGACCAAAGACTACATAGCTCTATCACTTTCGGCCAGGTTTTGTTATCAAATTGTTTGCTGTGGGGGACAGAATTCTGAAGATTTGGGAATTTCAAATAAGAAATTAAGACCCTCACACTGAGCTACCTCCCCAGCCCGTTTTACTTTGATACAGACAGGGTCTTGCTGAATTTTCCGAGTGGCGCTTGACTTGCTATGCTGTACCTGTGCATCCTGAGTGGAGTTGAACATATCAGAAGTGGACTTAATGCACCCAACTTCCTGAATGTAACAACAGCAGCTGCAGAGCTTGGTTGGTTAATGATCGTGTGGCTGACTGAGGGCAGAGGCTCGCTGCTGCCACACACACACACACACACACACACACACACACACACACACACACACACACACACGTGGGCGCGCGCACACCCTCATTTCAAGAAAGTATTGTTAAGGCTGGCCTGTGGCTTAGAAGTAGAGCTGTTGAGTAGCAGCAAGTGTGAGGCCCTGAGTTCAGTCCCTGTTAACTGGAGAGGGAGAGAGAGGGAGAGAGAGATTGTACAAATGTTTGAATTTAGGGTATGTTTTCTACTAAATGCGTATCACTATTAACACCAAGTTGAACCATCAGTAAGTTAAATTGGAAAATTGGGGACTGTATTTAATAATTCAGAATAGTCTTATTAGCTGGGTGTGGTGGTGCATACCTGTAATCCCAGCACTTCAGAGGCTGAGATGGGATCACTGTGAGCTTGGGCAGCCTGGGCTACATAGTGAGTTTAAGGCCTGCCTGAATTGCAGAGCACGACTCTGTCTCAAAAAGATAACCCTCCCCCATAGCCTTGAAAGATAGTTACTCTATCCTTTAATTCTAGGTAAGTAAAAACCCTAGAGAAGCTAAATAACTTCTCTCTATCTCAGGTTTTTTTGTGTTAATTCTAAGAGATTATAAATCTGTGGCGATTTCCTCTTCGACCCGCAAACCTAATTTTGTCTGACTTTTTGCTTTATAGGATTGGTCCCCACCTTGTCATCTCACAGGGAAAGGTGATATGTGGCTAGCTTCCCAATGAGTTGTTGTGAGGCCCCGATTTTTTTTTTTTTTTTTTGGTATGGGACTCAAACTCAAGACCTTGTGCTCGCCAAGCAGACACTGTGCTGCTAAGCCAAGTCCCTGGCCAGAGACCCCAAATTCTAATCATGGTGTTATTGATTTCTCCTAGGCTCCTACCCTTCCCCCAAAGCTGGAGCAACTTTGGTTGTATACAAGGACTTGCTAGTGCTCTTTGGTGGCTGGACACGGCCAAGCCCTTATCCTCTGCACCAACCAGAGAGATTCTTTGATGAAATACACACTTACTCACCCTCTAAAAACTGGTAAGCCATAAAAACAAGCTTCTTTAAATGTGGAAGAAAAGATTTTACAGCACTGGATTCCTTGTTCTTATGACTGTTTGAAATAGGATCTTGCTATATAGTCCAGGCCGACCTTGGCCTTGAACTTTGCCGTCCTCCCACCTCAACCACACTTGGCTTTTAAAATGTCTCTTTTGTGTCATGAATCCATTGGAGAGTTTGATGAAAAACTAAGAACTCTTCTCTCAGGGATGGAGGAAAGTATCATAACCAGCTTTTGTCTGTAGCTTCAGAAGGTTTGCAGGACCCACTTTGGATCATAGGTTTGGAACCCTTTGTTCAACCAGGCATAGTGGTACAGGCCTGTAATCTCAGCACTTGGGAGGCAGAGGCAGGAGGATTACTGCAAGTTCCAGACCAGTTTGGATGACATAGTGAGTTCAAGGCCAGCCTGAGCTACATAGCAAGACCCTGTCTCAAAAAAAAAAAAAAAAAAATACTGAAGAAAAATGAATGCACTAGTTAGAGAAGATGGTGCCCTTCAGTGTTGGTTGCTAATTCCCCAAGAGTGATACAGATTCAGCTGATTCTTTGTACTCTTTTTTTTCAGGCTTATCTTTTTAAGTGACAGCAACCCTGCTCCTTGTTGTGAAGGACAAGTGCATTCTTGGCAGCTGCTACTGACAGGCCCACAGGGAGAGGTGGTGGTGGTGCTCCTTCTGCACACCAGACTGAACCAGTCTTGTCCCTCCTCATCGTCTTCCCATCCCTGTCTGTCCAGACTGTCCACACTGAGGACCTGAAAGTTAATGAATATAACTTTAAGAAACTTTGCAGGAGGCCGAGGATGTAGCTTAGCGGCATAGCGCCTGCCTGACAAGTACAAGGTCCTGAGTTTGATTCCCGGTACCAAAAAAAAAAAGTTTATAGGAAATGCATAAGTATCTTGCATCACCAACAACCCGTTTTTGGTACTGTGGATTGAATCCAGTGCCTTCATACTAAGCTATATCCTCAACCATTTTTTGAGACAGGGTCTCACTAAGTTGTCCAGCTGGGCTCTAACTAGCAGTCCTCCTGCATCAGCTTCTCAAGAGTGCTGGGATTACTAGCATGCAACACCACACCATGTTTTATACTCCCTGTATTATCCTAAGTATTTTTTCTGAAGGTGATGGGATTATCATTTTAAATGGAGTTTTTTGTTTTTTGTTTTTTATTTTTTTTTTTATTTTTCTTTAAACCCGTTCAGTCAGAAGCAGATGGTGCTGACTTTTTGGTTTCCCCCCGTTTACATTAGGTGGAATTGCATTGTAACAACCCATGGGCCACCTCCCATGGCCGGCCACTCTTCCTGTGTGATAGATGATAAAATGATTGTCTTTGGTGGCTCTTTAGGATCCCGGCAAATGTAAGTATATTTGGTTTGCTCCATATTAACCTGAAGGTAAATACACTTGAGAATAACAGGCCAGGAGACTGAACTAGGGATTGAAGCTGGAGTTCAGTGTGGGAGTGCTTGCCTACCATCTTTGAGGGCCTGGGTTCCATCCCTAGCACTGCAGAAAAAGAATAAAAAAAGAAAAAGCAAACTAGTTCAAGAGCCAGTATTCCTGAGCATGGTTCTTATGAATCTAGTTAGTTATCTTGCCCTAACATCCTGTCCTTTGGTTCCTTAATCATACACCAATTAAGTTGGGCAATTTGCTGCATAAAACCAAGGTCATGTTAAATGTGGTTTTATTTGGTGTTTCATTGGGATCACATTCTGATGGACCCCCACCTTGTCTGCTGTACTGTGCCTACAGAAGCAGGGGATTTCTACTTAATTTATTACATAGCTCAGGCCCATGGGGACTGTAGACAGGGAGAGTGGTGGACAGGACAGGTGGTAGTTGTGAGCTCTGCAAATAGGATGGGCAGAGTGGATGGATGACACGAGAAAACTGTCAGGTGTGACGCACTTCTGCGAGGCCATTCTCCTCACGCCATCCTTTCCACTCTGAGCGATACTGGCCAACTCAGGCCAGAGGCAACAGCCAGTCCAGCCCTAGGCGCAGCAGTGGTCCTTTCTCCTAGGCTCTGAAATGGGAATTGATGGGCTGTCAGCAGTAAATTATCCAGAGCCAGCCCTTTCCTCTCTGTCAAAGTACTCCTCACTTTCCTGCTTTAAAATAGTTATAGAAAGACTAACGGAGCTGCCCTTTAGTTAAAAACAGTTTAACTTTGGAATCCATGTATTCCTGTGTGTGAAGAGAGGGCCTCAGAGAAGTGACCATAACGTAGATAGCAGTCTGTCCTTCCTGTGCTGGTCTCTTGAGAATTGGTAATGCTGGTTGGTCCTTGATCAAACTGCAGCTTTCATTAGCATTGTGAAGTTCCTTTTTGTAGCCAGGATCAATAAAGCTTTTCAATCTTAGACCATGGTAGCATATCAGCTACCTTTGGAATATTTTTTTTTTTTTAAATCGGTACTAGGGATCGAACTCACGACTGCCTGCTTGCAAGGCAGGCGCTTATGCTGCTGAGCTAAATCCCCAGCCCCTTTGGAATATTTTTATCCTCTTTTGATTGTTATTTTATTGTTTTGTGTCTTGTTTTTTGAGACAGGGTCTTGATTTGTAAATCAGGCTGGACTTAAACTCATTTTGTAGCCCAGTCTGGCCTCAGATTCATACTGATCGTCCTACCTCAGCCTCCCAAGTGCTGGGATTACAGGATATGCCACCACCCTTGGTTTGGTTTTTATTTTTAGAAGACTACATATAAGCTAGGTGTGGTGGCACATGGCCATAATCCCAGCACTTGGAAGGTCAAGGCAGGAAGATGACCAGCATTCAAGGCCAACCTTGACTAAAAGCAAGACCCTGTCTCAAAAAAACAAAACAAAACAAAAAAAGACTACATTCAGCCAGACATAGTGGTATACACTGCAGTTCTAGCCCTCTGGGAGACTGAGGGCAACTTGGCAGTTTAGCTAGACTCTGTCTCACAATTCGAAAGCCTACAAGTGTAACTCAGTGCAAAGACCCTAGGTTCAATCCTGAGTCCCCCAACCCCAATATATACAGCCTGACCAATAGCAATTTCTTCCTATCCTCAAATAATTTACTTTAGATACCATTGTGTGGCCACAGACGTGATTCACACAAGGCCTATGGTCAGTGGAAAGGACAAAGGTTTAATAGTCTCCAGATGAGTTCTAGGGATAATAGAGGAAGAAAAATAAAGTTTTTCTATAGCTAGCTATAGGCCTGGCACTTGTGGGACATATTTATAAATGCAGTTTCAACAATGATCTTTCTGGTCATGAAGCCCCTGAACTCTAGGGAGTCTATTTCTGAAGCTTCCTCCACTCCAGACCAGCTCTGTGATTGTGGAAAACGTGCAGCTTTGCCAGTAGGGCACAAGCATATGGAACTTCCTGACCACCACTGTGGTCCCCGGAAGCTCCCAGCATCCTCATTCTTCTGTCCTTATCTCACACAGGAGCAGTGATGTCTGGGTCCTTGACCTCGAGCAGTGGGCATGGTCCAAGCCAAACGTCACCGGCCCCAGTCCTCATCCTCGAGGTGGTCAATCTCAGGTGCTCAGGAATTAAAATAACTATTCATCAAACACTGTAGCATCTTTCAGTTAGAACAGGAGAGGGAGGAGGGAGTCAGGTAAGATGCCAGTGGGCACTGAGCCAAAGAGAATTTGTCATTCTTTTCTTTTTCTGGTGTTTAGTTTTCATTTCCAATGGTCATATTATTTATAGTAGCTTTATATTGTACCTCTCCTCAAAGTATTTACTTTGCTGTTTCATTTCTCAAGTGAAGCCTGGATTTTATGTGATTGACTTTCATATTAATATTTGAGCAACAAAGAATGTATCCACTTGGGAATTAAGAGTAATTTATTTAAGGGATTCAAATTGACAGGGTTTGGGGAGAATAGAGAGCTTAAGATAACCAGAACACTCCATTTTGGAGCTGGGTTTGCTATTATGTCCAAGCACAAGAAGTCACTTACCTATGTCATTGTAGGTTTATTTGAAATTTTTTCCCTTCTCCAGATTGTCATAGACAACACAACTATCTTAATCCTTGGAGGATGTGGTGGTCCCAATGCTGTGAGTATTGCTTGTGTGGCATTTCCACGATGTGCTGCTAAGTATTCAAACCTGCCCCTCTGGCTTACCGTAGAAAAGTACACAAAATACTTTCTGCAGCATTTTCATTAGAAAATGTCTTGTCCACTCTGGGCATATAGCCTTTTTATTTTCTGGCCTTCTCCCCACATCCTTTTTGGGGAGATTATGACATGCTATTAATCAAAGATATTTGTCTCTTGAATATTTGTATCTGTATCCTTCCACTTCCAGTTTCTTCTTTGAACTTTCAGATTTACTGTTACCCTTTTTTCCAAAAGTGCAGTCAATAGAAAAGCAGTCCACCTGGAATTTATTTACAAATGCAGTTTCTGCCAGATGTAGTGGCACATGCCTGACATCCAAGCCTTTGGGAGGCTGAGGCAGGAGGATTGTTGTGAGTTTGAGGCCTGGGCTACATAGTGAGACCTTGTCTTAAAATACAAAAACAAACAAACAAACAAACAAACGCAGTTTCAGACAATTTGGGTATGTTATTATCCTCTGCTTTGCACCCTACTACACACACACACACACACACACACACACACACACACACACACACAGAGGTCAAACCAGTTATAGTTGATTCATGGATGACAAGCACAATTCCATGTGCCAGGCCAGCCAGCAGTAGTATGTGTGTGGATGACAGTGTGATTGGGTGCATGCACACCTGAGTACATAACTGAGTACATAACTGAGGCCCTGACTCTTCTCTCGGAAGGCCTATGCCTTCTACAGCAGACGGCCCTGCTTTCAGGCTGCAGCTCTGCGTGTGCAGCGTGCTGTGTGCTGCAGCTGAGTCCTGCTGTTGACCCTTTTCTTGCAGCTTTTCAAGGACGCTTGGTTGTTGCACATGCACTCGGGTCCCTGGGCCTGGCAGCCACTCAAGGTAGAAAATGAAGATCATGGGGCTCCGGAACTATGGTGCCATCCAGCCTGCCGGGTAAGCAGAGAGCTGACTGGCCAGCACGAGGAGACATTCTCCGCTGGAAAACAAAACCTGCCTATCAGTCTGTCAGATTGCAAAGGAGATTTTTACAGAAATAGAAAACACTTTGGTGCCACAAAAGAGGTGGACATTGAATGTAGCTGCTTTATCATTTCTTTTATACATGAGCCACTAGATAGGAAAAATTACATGGTCCCCACTCATTCGTTAAGGCTCAACTTTAAACACCTTTGTCTATAAAATTCCCCCCAGATTTTCACAAAGAAAAACTGATTCCTTCCTCCATTCTTCCTATATTCTATAGACACATCTAGTGACAGAAGCAATAGTTGTTCCCATATCTATATGGCTTTCTAACCTGGAGAACAGGCTACATTATTTTCATCTCCATATAAATCATCTATATCTCAGGTCTACAAAATGCTTGGCATATCAGCCAGGCCTAGATTTGGTGCATGCTTGTAATCTCAGCTGTTTGGGAGGCTGAGGTAGGAGGATTATAAATTTGAAGTAAGCCTGGGAGTGTAGCAAGATCTCAAAAGAAAATAAAGTGCTGGAATTGTAGCGCAGTAGCAGATTTCTTAGTAGTAGTCTAGTAGTCACTAGGCCCTGATTTTAGTCCCTAGTACTGCCAAAAAAAAAAAAAAAAAAATCAACAGCAAACAAAAACCAGACAGATGGCTGGCATATTGGACTACTTATGCTTAAGTGTTTGATGGTTGAAGGATCAGAATTATAGAAGAGACTATGAGCACACGTCCTTTGTCTTCCAGGTGGGACAGTGTGTGGTGGTCTTCAGCCAGGCTCCTAGTGGGAGAGCCCCCCTCAGCCCCAGTTTGAATTCTCGCCCATCACCTATCAGTGCCACTCCTCCAGCCCTGGTTCCTGAAACCCGAGAGTACCGCTCGCAGTCTCCCGTGAGGAGTATGGACGAGGCTCCTTGCGTTAATGGCCGCTGGGGAACTCTGAGGCCCAGGGCTCAAAGGCAGACTCCCTCAGGTTCCCGGGAAGGGAGCCTTTCCCCGGCCAGAGGAGATGGCTCTCCTGTCCTCAATGGCGGGAGTTTGTCTCCAGGAACATCAGCTGTTGGTGGCTCTTCCTTGGACAGTCCTATACAGGCCTTATCTCCAAGTACTCCTGCTGCTGAAGGATGCGACCTAAAAATGGGACTTTCTTTAGCCCCCCGGCGAGGGTCACTACCAGATCAGAAGGATCTGAGACTAGGGTCCATAGATCTGAGTTGGGACCTGAAACCTGCTTCTGGGAGCAATCACATGGATGGTGTGGACAACAGGACAGCTGGGGGGAATGCAAGACACCCTCCAGAACAGACCAATGGTGTGCATACCCCTCCGCATGTAGCCAGTGCCCTTGCAGGGGCTGTCTCACCCAGTGCCCTGCATCGGAGTCTGGAGGCCATCAAAGCAATATCATCCAAAGGCCCCTCAGCCTCTGCAGCACTAAGTTCTCCCCTTGGGTCTTCTCCAGGCTCCCCTGGGAGCCAGAGCCTCAGCAGTGGAGAAACAGTCCCCATCCCCCGCCCAGGCCCAACAGGCTCTGCCCAAGGAGATGGACATTCCTTACCTCCCATTGCCCGCCGCCTGGGCCACCACCCGCCACAGTCCCTCAATGTTGGCAAGCCCTTGTACCAGAGTATGAACTGCAAGCCCATGCAGATGTACGTGCTGGACATTAAAGACACCAAGGAGAAGGGGCGTGTCAAGTGGAAAGTATTCAGCAGCGCCTCTGTGGTGGGACCCCCTGAAACCAGCCTGCACACAGTGGTCCAAGGCAGGGGCGAGCTCATCATATTTGGAGGACTCATGGACAAGAAGCAGAATGTGAAGTACTATCCAAAAACAAACGCCTTGTACTTTGTGCGTGCAAAGAGATAATGTGTGCGAAGTCCCCTGTCCCTTTCTGTAGCTTTTCATTTGGAATTTTCCAGTGTGCAAGCATTTGGACTAAGAATTGGGAAAACAATAACATTATTCCCATAAACCAAAACTCCAATGCCCTCTCTAACTCACTCCAGGCTGGGATCAAATCTTCATTAAGAAAAAAATTATATATAAAACGTATATTATATAACCAACTCTGTTTACAAAAAAGAGAGAGATCTCCGTCCTAGTTCAGATAAAATTGTTGCTGTGTTTTAGCAGAGGCTGTGCTGCCTTTTTCTACTTTGCTCATCACTAGACCAAGAATCATTATGTTTCCAATAGAAACTGAAGAGCCCCTGCACATCTGTCTTTATGTGTGGCCTTCTCAGAGTCAGAGAACGGGAAGGGCATAGACAAGATCAAAGGAGCGATCAGCACAGCCCCACCTCTGTGGTACTGGTGGGGTGAAAGAAACTCAGAAGAAAACTGCAGAGCACCTGTGCCCGCTCCGCAGGATGCCCTGAGGCTGGTCCCCTTCTGCCCTCTGTGACCCAGGGAGTCACCTAGCAAGGAGTTTCCTTTTCCAAGTGTGCCAGGATCATCGAGGAGTGCTCACACAGCTGACATTTGTTCACCTCATGTCCTCTTGGTCCTTTGAGTGCTCCTGACGTGTCTCAGAAAACATTTGCTATTTGTGGAATTTTCTGACAATCATGTTTGGTTGCAAGTTCCCAACACTTGCATTTTCTCCTTTTCCTTATTTTAGAATTTTGTCCCCACAGGCTGAATTTTCTATATAAAGGCTGCCCTCCACCCCCACCCACACACCTTTTTTTATGTGGATTTCCTAAACCCTAAAACTTTCTTACTTTGCTTCTTTCACAGAGCTCAGGTTCCTGGAGAAATCAGATGCTTCTTAGAAATAGTTCCAAAACCCTTTCCCTGGCATCTCTAGGGGACAAGTAGGGATTTCTAAGATGCTAGTATAGTGAAAAATCCTTGAAGCTTTGAAGGACACTTTTTTCCCTGTGGGTTTTTTTGTAGTTCCAGAACACAAGGGCATGCTCATCTGAATTTGTAGAACGAGGAGGTTGGTCCTGGAAAAAATCCTAGTAATATTTCATTTTAAGGGAGGGGAGAGTTTTTTTCCCTGTGACATGTGTTCTTGTGCCTGGCTTTGACAGGTGAGGATTGCGTATCATGTACTTGACTTTTATGACATCTGGCTGCCCTGGGGAGCAATTTTATCAGTTATTTGTGTTTGTCTTGAAGTTCATGTGTCACCCAACAGGGCTTAGGTTTTAGCTTTCCCTTTATTTTTGAGATAAGGTATAACCAAGTAAGAACATTTCTTTGGTTAATACAGAAAGTTAGAAGTTAACTGTCCCCAAACCACGGCCAGAACATAGGACGTGTCAAACAAGTTTATTTCAAATGGGACCTTTTAAATATAGGGTTTTGGTGATTTCCCATCAGTGGATAGATTTTTTATTTTACTTTTAAGATTTCAATTTCAAAACATGTTTCCCACCCCACACTCCCTTTTTCTTATTAGCCTTTCTCAGGCACAAGCCGCCTGCAGCTGGCCCTGGATCCTGGCCCCTGGCCTCCAGCCAGCATTTCACAGTCTCTCTGACGCGTGATTTCTCCTGATACATAGCGCTGAACCCTTCCCCTCACTGTCCGCTCAGTTAGTGTGGTCTTGCTGGGAAAGCCCCCTGGTGCCACGCCCAGGAAAGGGCCAGCTCGCAGGGAGGGTGTGCCTGCTGAAGCTGCTTTACTGCTCCCTCAGAGGAGGACCGGACCATGTGCCTACTTCCTCTGGTGTCATGCCGCTCGAAGCCGTGCACGGGGCTTTCTGAAACCCCCACTCTGGGCTGATGCCAGTCCTTCCTTGGCCAAGACTGTTCAATCGTGGGGTCCCGATTTATAGGGCGAAGCCAGCCTAGAGAATTAGCATCCTGGGAGGTTTGGTGTCACTGCTGTGCCGAACCTCATCTGTGACATTGTGTTTGCGCATGGACAGTGCCTCCACACTCAGTCCCACATAAGTATGAAGTATTTTGGAAGCTTGAAAGTTCAGAATCTCCACTTGGTAATCTTTCCTTGTCCTGTGGCCTTCCTACACCAGTTGTTCACCTGTTGATTCCTCTACTTTCCCAAGTAGGCAAGCGTCAGGAATGTTGATTCTCCTAGAAAGTAACCCGGCTCCTCTGAATGCCACGCACCCCAGTATTACCCGCACCACTGGGAACCAGACTGTCCGTTTACAGCCCTCTGAGAACAATCCGCCTCGTCCACACCCAGTGTGTGGATCTCAACTCCCGGGCAGTGCGGGTGTGGACCCAGGGAAGGTGACTCAGCACAGCCATGATTGTCTCCTTGGGCGCGTGGGGGCCACCTGCAGTGGGGGGGGTCTCAGCGCCACTGCATGGGATAGAACCACAACTGTGTTTTTGAGACAATACCAATTTTGTCTTAAATTCACTGAGAGAAATACGACAAAATATTTTTCTTTAAACCCTCAGGAGCACCTAAAGGAAATATTTATCAGTATTTAAGTATTTAAAACACATGTTGTTTCTACTTGAAGCTTTAACCCCTCCATTCCTACAAGTGTGCCTTTGAGAGCCCCCGGGTCATAATGACTTCACTGGTCACCACGCTGACCTCATGTAAGAATTTTTAGTCTCTTACACCCTCTTGGACAGAGCTTCCTGTTCTCGTTTCACATGTTATACAGCAGAGAGCATTCTGTATTTTTGTTCCTATTTCCACATGTGGGTGGTGGGCTGCATTACCCTTCCCTGCCCCCCATCCTAGGAGCACCAGTTTGGTGTCAGAACAAGCTTAAATTTTGTTTTCAAGGCAGTACAAGACTTACTACTCTCCTCCAGCCTTCTGTGGTTGACTTGATTTTAACATTTGCGTTGTAGCAAGAGCTGAAACCATAAACTATCTAGGAACTATATTGGAACATTTTATGATAAAGAAGAGGAGGAGGAAAAAAGAAACCCAGTGTAAAAAGTCTTGACTTTGGAGGATAGAAAGCCACTGGCCAACAGAACAAGGGGATCTTTCCCTTGACCTTCAGCTTGTCTTTCTGGGTTTCCTCTGCTTCGCTTTTTCCTTTTCCTTCAGGGTAATACACCTGGTTGGTCTGTCTGTCCGTCTTTGTCTTCCTGGTGATCCTGGCATGGTGATGTGCTTTGCTTTGCATAATCTGTGGTTTTGCACCAGCACTGCTATCAGTGGAGAGGATCTGAAGACGCCCAGGGCGGCAGGCCCGTGCTCAGCTGTCCCCCAGAGCTGTAGAAGGCCTGTTCTGCGGCCCCCTGCCCCATGTTCGCTGTGAGTGAGAGCACACCTTAGATGTGGGCTCCACTGAACTCTCTACCTGCTCTGCTCCCTCCCACCAACCAGGGTTCATGTCAGTGCACACCCACCGTGCCCTGGCAAAGCTGGTGCTGTGAGTGATGTTTCCCATACAGTTCGGGGGTGCCAGCTGGCTTACCCTAAGATAGTAGTCATTTTAGGCACATAACAGTGTAGGAATGAAATGGATTTCATGAATATTTAAATCTGTCGGTTTCATTTTTTGTTAATGTTTTCCCCTGATGACTTTTTAGCAATTTAACAAATAAAACAAAATGGACAGAATTGTCTTCGACTTTTTTTTTTTTTTTTTGGTACCGGGAATCAAACTCAGGACCTCATGCTTGCTAGGCAGGCAGGCTGCATGCCACTGAGCTAAATCTCTGGCCTGGTGCTAAATCCCCAGCTTTGACTTTTAGTATAGAAAAGGGCAAAAAAAAAAAAATTACAATGGAAATTAGTTGAGGTTAGAAGCAAGGTAGTTGGACTAGGCACTGTAGTGTGCATACTTGTAATGCCAGTACTTTGGGAGGCTGAGACAGGAGGATGGTTAGGTTTGAACGAAGCCTGGCCTGGGCAACTTACACCCTGTCTCAAAAGAGTTTAAAAGGGATGGATGTGTAGGTTGGCACAAAGGCCCTGGGTTCAATCCCTAGCACTAAAAAATACTAAAGTGAGATAGGTGGAAAGGTGCTTTGTCTCCTCTACATGGGTTGTGTTTGTGGGTGGGGAGAGAGCTGCCTTTATCCGGGCCAAGCACCATTTAATAAGCAGCTATTCACATGATGCTTGAAGGACTTGGGGTTGCAGAGGTCAGTGGTGCCACCCGTAGTGAAGACCCCCCCCTTGGGTCTTCTCTCTTCTTGAGAATCAGCAAGTGCTAGTTGGTGGGAACATAGGCCAGAAGCCTGGAGGCCCTTGGCTAAATCCTGCTTCCCCTGTTCACTACTTAACCTTGGAGCCAAGTATCCTCTTCTGTAGAGGTATTGTTTCTTCCCCACAGAATCATGGGGAGTGAAATATGCTAGCTACTACATGGCCAGGTGTGGGGTGCACACCTGTAATCCCCGTACTCAGAAAGCTGAGGCAGGAGGATTGCTGTGAGTTCAAAGCCATCTTTGGCTGCATAGTTCATGGCCAGCCTGAGCTACACAGTGAAACTTGGTCTTTAAAAAAAATGTGCAAGGACAGGGCCTAGTACGTAGTGGGCAGCCACTCCCTGCCCACACAGGCCCAGCACAGCACTCCTCAGCCAAGGGTTTGACTTTTGGTTTTATTACACAGCTGGGGCCAGAGGCCTATGCCCATCTGGGAAGACCTGGTTAGGGAAGGGGCAGCACTGCTAGAGTTACTGCCCCATGTCTACCGTCAGCCAAAGGTCTACTGAGGACCATCACTGGGAGAGGAGCTTGTGTGTCACATCTGTGGCCTGTTCACCTCCCTGGAGGGGCTTCATCCCCAGCCAGGACCTGTCCTCTGTGCACCGCCAGCCCCAGCTCAGGTAGCATTCCTGTGGGTGCTTGCAAGGGGTGATCTCAGCATTGCCGGAAGCATTGAGGCAGAAACTGATTACCTGCGTGGGAGCAGATGACAGCTGGTTTATGCATCAGACCAATGTTGGGACCTACATGCCCTTTCAATTCCTGAGATTTAGCTCTGTGGTTTCAGAAGATAGATTGTTTTAATGGCTCTGTCACTGAGTTGGGACAAGCCATCTCACCTCTTTGAGCCTCTGCTTTTATCACTGAAATGGCAATGATGATGCCACCCTCATAGTAGCAAAATCTGGCAGCCAAGAATGGTAACTGTTGAATGGGTGTGATTCCCAGGAGGTCCACTTGAGGGCACTGTGTAAAAGGCTTTGAGTGCGCCTGGGCTCTAGCTGCGCCAGTGGAGGATACAAAATGGGTAGGAAGAGGAAAAGGATGTGCCCGTTTTTCCCACCCTTCCTCAAGGAAGTCTGGGTGGCACCCCCTGCCTAACCTCTGTCTCTCTCTGAGCACTGTGCCAGGCTGGCCAAGCATGGGACAAAATACCAGGCACCCAAAGTTAAAGGGCAGTGCCAATCCAATCAGTGGACAGATCAGCAATCACCCACCTTAATCCCAGCACTGCACTACAAATCAATCACGAACTTTATAGATTTAGCTGTCTCTGAAAAAGCCCCATCTAGGGGCTGGGGATTTAGCTCAGTGGCTTAAGCGCCTGCCTCACAAGCGAAAGGTCATGAGTTCAATCCCCGGTACCAAAAAAAAAAACAAAAAAGCCCCATCTAAAAGTACATCAGGCTTTGGGGGGACATCCAGACACAAACCATAACATCACCCCACAGGAGCTTGGAACCTACTCACCAGTCAGGGACATGTCACACTGGCTGGATAAAAGTTCTGAGGTCAGAAGATGGTCCAGGTATCACAACAAGAAGACATGAAAGGAGGAAGCATGCTGGCCCTGGCCTTAATCCTAGCATTGGGGGGCTGGCAGAGGCGCTGGGTCAGGAAGATTCCAAGTTTGAGACCAGCTTGGGCTACAAAGTAAGACCTTGTTTTAAAAAAAAAAGCAAGGGCCGGGGATTTAGCTTAGTGGCTTAAGCGCCTGCCTGGCAAGCGAGAGGTTGTGAGTTCAATCCCCGGTACCAAAAAAAAAAAAAAAAAAAAACAAAAGGAAGTGGAGTCAGGCAGAGGCCCAAGAGTCCCAGCAAATCTTGCTTTGTTGTCTTAGTTCAATTTGCTACTATGACATACTGTGGATGGGGTAATTTATAAACAAGAGAAACTTATTTTCTCCTTGTACTGCAGGCTTGGGAGTCCAAAATCAGAGCACCAGTAGGTTTGCTGTCTGGTAACGCCCCATCTCCCTCCCAAGATGGTGCCTCATCACTGCTCCAACGTGAGTGCTGTGTCCTCACAAAGAGAAGGGCAAATTGGCTCCCTCTGCTTTTTTTTTTTTTTTTTTTTTGGTACCAGAGATTGAACTCACGACCTTGTGCTTGCCAGGCAGGCACTTAGGCTGCTGAGCTAAATCCCCAGCCCCTCCCTCTGCATTTTTATAAAGTTGATAATTCTGTTTGTGAGGTCTCTGCCCTCATGATATAATCACCCAAAATACTAACATGTTGGCAACTCAGTTTAAACACATGGTTTTTGGGGACATTCATTCCATAGCACCGCCCTCACTCACCCTGCTAAACTGGCAGAGTGCATATGAGGATGCAGCCTTTCTGGGGATCCTGGGTAGGTAGGGCCTGGGCCTCATCTTGTGGCTAGTAACGAAGGGTGCTGACAAGCCTGCAGGCCTCCCACAGGGAAGACAGGCCACCTGCACCCCAGCCCCAGGTAAGGGGCAAAGGAGCCGCACAGAGCTGGATGTGGTGCACACCTGTGATCCCAGAACTCTGGGAGGCTGAAGCATAGGATCACAAATTCAAGCCCAGCCTGGCAATTTAGTGACCCAAGAAAGTTAAGAGTTTGGAGCCAGGGATATAGCTCAGCCATACAAGTGCCTGCCTGGCAAGCGCAAGGTCCTGAGTTTGATTCCCAAAGACAACTGTGAATAGGCCAGGGCCTCTCTCCTGAGAGAGATGGCATCTGAAGGGTTTGAGCCCTCACCTCAGCCGTATCCCCGGCATTTGGGCAGTGCCCCCTCCTCCAGTGACTGTGAGCTCCAGGGCTTGGGGTGAGGAGTGAAAAGAAATTTGAAGACTTGAAAACACAGAATGAGAAACAGCTGAACTCCAGTTTACCAGGAAATCACTGAATTAAAGTGTCTGCATCAGAGAAAAGAAGAGCTCAGAGACTGAGTCAGAGGAAATGAAGTTTTTGGGGTTTGGTTTTCTGTGGTTCTGGAGAATAAAACCAAGGGCATTGCACAGGCTAGGTATGCGCTGTACACTGAGCTGCATATACCTCTAGCCCTGATGTTCTGTTTTTTTCTCTTTGTAGTGTTAGAGATTGAACCCAGGACCTTGTGTGTGCTAGGCAAGTGTCCTACCACTGAGCTACACCCCTGGCCCTTTTTAGTTTCTCATTTTATTTTATTTTTGGTACCGGGGATCGAACTCATGATCCCGCGCTTGCTGGGCAGGCGCTTATGCTACTGAGGCAAATCCCCGGCCCATAGTTTCTCATTTTAAAAGTTTTTGCTTTGTTTTTGTTTGCTTGTTTTTTGATATAGGAGTTCAGACTGACCTTGAACTCACTATATGGCCTAAGATGACCTTGAACTCACAGTTATCCTCCTGCCTCAGCCTCTTATTTTTCCATTTTGAGACAAGGTCTTGCTGTCTGCCCATGCTGGCCTTGAGCTTACAATTGTTTTGCGTCAGCCTCGTAAATCTGTGGGATTACAGATATGCACCACTGCACCCTGCTGGAAGTTCTGTTTCTTATATGTGTGTGTGATGGTAGAAATGCACACCTGCTCTAGTGAGGAGGGAGCCAGGGGTGCCTGGAAACCACAGGAGAGGGCGCGTGCAGAGCACAGGAGGAGCCAGGACAGGTGTGCAGGACAGGGAACAGCCTCTGCAAAGGCACAGAGGTGGAGGCGCAGTGACAGGCCCTTCCAGAACCTCGAGGACACTGACCACAGTGGGTAGGGCAGAAGTAGAGAATACACTGACAGGAGAGGTGGGGTTCAGGAACAGATGTCCAGGCCAAGATAGTGGCAACCAGGAGAGGACATCAAGATGCATTGGGTGGGTAGGACTGTGGCTCAATGGGACAGCATTTGCCTGGCACAATGGGTCAGATCCCAGCTCGGGGAGAAAACCCCTCAACCTCATCACAGGTGATTGGGTCTGGGAGGTTCTGGCCAGCCCTTGTCCCTGTATTCAACAGCTGTGTATGGACTGAAGTCCCTGCTTTTTGCCAGGCATTGTCCCCACCCTGTGTACTTTACCTTTGAGCATGGGGTAGGGGACAAGGGACAGATGAGTGTGTAAAAAGTGTGTCAGGCAAGGCCACCCCAGGGGTGATTTGGTGGCAGAATGTGACAGTGTGATGTGGGTTTGCTCATCTAAGAAACCCTTTCTGTAGAGGCCACATGGCAGCTGAGACTTGTAAAGAAGCCAGCCATAAACCAGGCATGGTGATGTATGCCTGTATTCCCAGCACTCTAGGCTGAGGCAGGAGGTTCAAAAGTGTAAGCCCAGCCTGGGCAATTTACTGACATGAAAGACCCTGTCTCAAAATAATAGAAAATACAAGGGCTGGGGATGTAGTTCAGTGCAAAGGCCTGGGTTCAAGTCCTACTACTGGGAAGAAAAAAATTTAAAAAGCTATCCATGGGAAGATGTGGGAAGTAGAGCAGTCTCTGCAGAGGAAGCAGCAAGAACAAAGGCCCTGAGGTGGGCCTGCACTTGATGGCGTGTGAGGAGGGGAAAAGTCAGCTCGGCTGGAGTACAGGAGTGAGCAGCCCTGCATTCCAGGAGCTATGGGAAGCCAGAATGGGGTGTTAGGCCTGGGGTCCTGTCCACTCCCCTTCAGGATCCAGCCAGGCCTCACTCACCCATCCTCACCCTCGCTCAGGCCTCTGGGTCTCCATCCACTCCAGGCTGGTGTCTGTCCCTGCTGATTGATGACTGCTTTCATGGCCTTGTCAGGAGGTGTGAAATACAATCTTGGGAGCTGGAACCAGGAAGAGAGGAGTGGATTAACCCCAGGGTTCTCTTCTAGCCAGCCGGCAGGGAGATATGGCCCACCAGCCCTGCCTGAGGACTCCAGCTGAGGTAAGGAACCTACCCCACCCCTTAGGGTTGCAGGTTCACTGATCCTGCTGCAGGTTTTCAGGGTGTGTCAGGGAAAGGCCCAGGAGGGTTTATCAGGCAGAAGTTTTAGTATACAAAGAAGAGAGAGCAGGTCTTCGGGAGAGAGAGGCACGTTCTCTGGCCTGGGGAACATTTATTCCTCTCTTGAAAGGTGGAAAGCCCAGAAAGAAGTGGCCCTGGGCCGGGGATTTAGCTCAGTGGCTTAAGCGCCTGCCTGACAAGCTCGAGGTCGTGAGTTCGATCCCCGGTACCAAAAAAAAAAAAGAAGTGGCCCTTGCCCCAGGAGGGTATTGGCCCATTTCACAGGCATAGATCCAGTTGCTTTTTGTTTGTTTTTTTAAAATTGGTCATTTAAACATTCTTTAGATTATTCTCAACCTGTCCCTTTTATCTTAGGGTAAGGCTCTTTACTTTTTCAATTAAGCCAATTTGTGGACTTTCAATTTTTCTTTCTTTTTTTTTTTTTGTCCTAAGGATCAAACTGTCGACATCACGCTTACCAGGCAGGTGCTTATGCCACTGAGCTAAATCCCCAGCCAAAAGACATTGGCTTCCCAGAATTTTTTTTTTTTTTTTTTTTTTTTGTACCAGGGATTGAACTTGAGACCTCATGCTTGCCAGGCAGGCGCTTGCATCGCTGAGCTAAACCCCTGGCCCAACTTTCAATATTCCTGAGGAATTTTGGGTATGATGGGTCCACAAGGAAAGGAGCCTAAACTTTTTTTTT
>PVJX010016247.1:0-20844 GCA_004027295.1 Dolichotis patagonum
AAGAAGAGAAGAGAAGAGAAGAGAAGAGAGAGAAGAGAAGAGAAGAGAAGAGAAGAGAAGAGAAGAGAAGAGAGAAGAGAGATAGAAAGGGAGAGAGAGAAAGTTGATAAGGTTGCCTGTAGAATATGCACAAACTCATTTTTGAGTAGAGATCAGACAGATTTGCAAGTGAAATGTCCTCTGGCCTTATTCAGAAAGGGATTTTCATGAGATGTGCTCACTTATTTTGGAAGCAGAATCTTTTTAGTTCCTGGCTGAATGTTTTGGTTTATCAATTTCAGACTAATCAAAGTGCATTTGCTTACAGGATTAAGGGAAAACAGAGTAAGGGTGTGGCCCCAACATACACTGAAGTGAAAAGTATCTACAGTCTAGAGCACATCTGCCCAAAGATAATGCCAGAAAGGACATACTGAACTTCAGAAATAAGATCAAAGGCAAGAATAAAAATAAGAAATTACAATTTGACAAGACTGGAACACTTGGTAAATATACAGGACAGTTTTAAATAATTGGGACATAATTTGTTTGTTTTGCAGTACTGGAATACTTAGGGCTTTTGCCCTGAGTTAAACTTTTTTTTTGGTTGGTTTTTTTGTTTTTGTTTTTTTTGGAAACAGGGCCTTGCTAAATTGCCCTGACTACTCTCCAATTTGAGATCCTCCCACCATAGCATCCCAGAGTGCTAGGATTATAGGTGTGAGCCCACTACACCTGGTTTGTAGCAAAATTAGTGTCATATGCCCACTTACGTTGGGTGCTGGCCACTCTATATACAGATGGTTTGGTAGATATAAAAGCATAAATCCAAGTTAGAAGTAGAAATAAAAGCAAAAGGAAGTTTCTACCACTTTCCTATGGAAATGAGTCAAAATAGAGAATGTCACCATAATCTCATTTCAGCTACCCTTGTAAATTTATCTGCAGCTTCTTGCCCACATGTGCTTTACTGGCCAGGCACAACAGAAGACATTTATGTCTGTACCTTTCACACGTGCTCACACTTCTTTAGGTTTCAAACTCTTAGAATCACTCAATAGGGTTTCAATCGCTCTTCCAATTGGCTGCCCCTGTGTACAAGCAACTGGAACAACAGATTTGAACTAAGGATACAGACCTTTGCACAATCAACAGTAATCAGTGTTAAAGGAATGCATTTGGAAATGCAAAAGGAAAATCAGAAGTCCAAATGTGAGTGCACAGCAAAGGTGATTATGAGAAGGAATCGGGGCCACCAGTCTACCTTTTAGTGGGAAGAAGATAAGGAAAAAACAATCAAAGAGAAATAAAAAGGATACAACGAGGAAGTTTAAAAGAGTGTGTGATCATTAGTGTCAAGGGAAACAGAAAAATCAAAGAAAATTAGGGCCAAGTAAAGTCCTGTGGGACTAGAAAAAAACTACACATTAAAATTTTCTCTCAGTGGTTTGTTACATATTGGAATTAGGATCAGGCTGGCAAAAAGTGCTGAGGAAATGAGAAGTAGAAGCAGAGCAGTTCAGGAGAAACAACTATTTTGAGAATTTTATTATTCTGAGAAAGGAAACAGATGGGACAATGGCTTGAGGGTTGATCTGGAATTAAAAAATCAACTTCGATAAAATTTCTCAGTACCATATCCATCATAAGAGGTTTCCCCTTCAAGCCTTTCCTAAAAGTCACATCTATGGTATATGTATTTGATTCCTGGAAAAAAGGATCTGAGTTCTCGAAAAAAACCAAAATCTTGACCATGTCAATATTCTCCCTCTGAGAATAAGAATATCAATTATGACTTTTTAAATGTATTTTTGAAAATTCCAGGAAATATAAAATAATTTTAAATTTCAAAATTTGCATAAAATTTGGCTTGAATATTGCAATCAGCTTTGTAACTTTTTAAAAGTCTAATACAGAAAATTTCAAAGCATTCAAACCATTTTAGTAGCAATTTCATGCAAAACAATTTTGAATTAAATTTTAAAAATAACCATTTATATTTCTAGTATATGCAACGCATACAAATAGAAATTTAAATGAGTTCTCCTCCTGAAGGTATAAGTATAATTATTTTTTCATTTCACAGATGGGATAAAGGTTTTTGAAATTATAACTAGGACCTCAAATGTACTTAACCAGATAGAGAAAAGTAAGGTTCAGATTTAAATCTATATTATAAATCTATAAACCTAAATTTCTCAATCAAACCTAAATATTTGTTTCTCTAAGTTTTCCTGCATTACACACACAAACTAGAAATGCACTAAAAGAGTTGTTCGATTTGGCCCTACATGTTAATTAAAATAACAATTGTATGATTACGAACTGAAATTAGAATTAAGGAGAAAAGCTAAAACTTTTCGGGGGTTTTCTGGTTATGATTCTCTTTAGATTTCCTTTCTGCAGAAATGAAAATAAGAAGTCTAAATGAGAAACAAATATAAATATTACTGTAAACTTGTTACATTGCTTAAATTCCATCTTATGAAAATTTTCTAGTCTTCAATCCTACCTCTCCACAGTGGTTGAGTTGAAGGCTGGCATATGTCAATCACCTAATGGTGTCCAATTTCTGAATCAATACTTTGTCACATGCAGAATGAAATTAAATCAAACTTTTACATATTTAGAGCACCATATAAAACAACTTATCAATATTTATAATAACTAAATTTATAATTTTACTTATGAAAGATAAGATTAAGATCAACAATACAAAGAATGCAGAAGGATGGAAGAAAGTCACTTTATAAAAACAAATTCTATTAATTCCTTTGGCTGGAGGGTCATATGTACAGTACATTCACAAAGACTTGGGTTTTAAGGTAGGCTGTGATTTACCAGCAGAATGGTTTTGGGCACTGCTCTGTGTCTTGACTTCTTCATCCATTAAATAAGATCTTATGATTATTAAATTAAAAATAGTTATAAAAATGCCTAATCCATAGAAAACTGTATATGTACTACTTATTCTTAATATTTTAGTTATTCTGAAAGTTTCTCTTTGGGATTTTTTATAAGTAACCAAAGCAAATGTTGACCCCAAAAATTTGATGTCCAACTTTATTTAGTACCAAAATATGGTTCACTGAGATAACTATAAATTAAAGGACATTAGATATTATTTCAGGTAGAAAAGTTCTTTTGTTACAACCTACTCATTCACTAATTTATTCACATCCCTTCAACATTTACTGAAAGTCTGTTACATACCAATTGTCCTGTCGATAGGAGATGACAGCTGTCAATTCCTTTGCTACTATAAGTGCATGTCACATCAAGTTGAAATCTACTTTTCTCCTCTTAGATCTGGGGAGACTTGCTTTTACAAATACAGTGTAGAAAACAGATGATGTGCCAGTTCCTTCTGGGTCTTAAGATAACTTGAAGCTCCCAGTTCCTCTCTCTTGTCAGCCATATATCGTACAAGATGCGCAATGTGAGAAAGCACAAGCCAGACCTGTGAAAAAGATGTAGGAAGAAGAGAAGGAAAATCATCTTGTCCCATGTGAATGAAGAAGCAGTCTTAGTGTTTTTCCCCTATCAGCCACCACGTGGAAATGACCCAGTTAAACTCAACCCCAACACAAAGTTGTAAGGAGCAATAAAATATTGTTTGAAGGCTTGTAAGCTTAGGAATTATTTGGTAAACAGTAGTTGGTCATCAAACTAATGCAACAAAAACAGCAGTACAATGAATAATGTCCTTATTTCTGAAGCCTGAGTTGCATCTAAGAGGTAAGATGAGAGGAAACCACTGGAAATCTATGGAAAAATAGAAGGACAGTGTAATTCTGATCTTATGAAGGCAGATCCAGACACTGAAATGTGTTGCTGCATTCCACAACTAACAGTCTACATAAATCAGAATGCCAGCTTACTAATATGTTGTGCCATGTGAACTGGGGCTATTTCTTCATCAGCACATTCATTCTCTGTTCCAGAATCTACCGGAGTGGACCATTTATCACTAACATTGCATTGTACAGTGTGCATGAAATCCAATGGAAAAGCTAGCCCTTGGCAGAAACCACAAACCTTGGATAATTTGAGACACCTACGTTACATAAACAAAATAAAGAGGGGTATGTATTTGTAGTTTCTGTGAAAATTCCCAGTCCATAACATCACTGGACACATGTAAACAATTTTGAGCCATCTGATCTGTTTCCCAAAGACTCCATGCTGTCACCTTATTTAGTTAACGTAGCCTTCCAGACAAGGTGCACACAATGGATTATCATTGCACTGAGTGAGGCAAACACGTCCTCTTGATTCAAAACCAAGATCACTTAGATGGCATTAGAAGAGCCTAAAATTCTTCCATCTCTGATTTCTGACTGGTCCAAAGGTGATATTGCCACCCTTTTGAAATATATTTAGGGTTTTCAAAGATGGTGGAACTAGAGGCAGCAGGATATGGAGCCCCTCTGAGAGAGATAGCTCAAATGCCAGAATAGAACACCCTGGAGAGATCCAAACAGAGTGAGATGGACTCTCTCAACCCAGAAAGAAACTGAAGGGAAAGAAACTGCTCAAATACGAGGTCCCGGGGATACCATTAGAGAAGCTAAGATGGGCAAGCACTGCACTGTCACCAAGCCACCTGAAATCGTGCCTGAGATCCACTTGAGCGACCGAACCTGAATCGAAGCCACTGGCTTGAGAGGCCAGAGCATGGAGCTGAACAGCCCTGTGCATGGCTTGGGGGACCCGGCCCTGCACGCAACCCACCCAGAGGCACTGTGAATTTGTGCTGCAGCCGCACTGAGGTCAGAGTTCGGGGAGCCCAGCAGTTCTCGGGGCCCAGCATCAACACACAGTGAGTGATGGGAATGGGACCCTCCCACGGGAAAGAGGCAACCAACTAGACAACATATTGGAGTTGGGCAGGAAAGCCCAGGCTCTGTAAAGAAGCAGCTTCAGTTGGTTGCTTCCCTCACAGAGCAGATTGGTGGAATCTGCTTGGACTAGGCTGGGACCCAGTGGGTCATCACAAATCAATTGGTTCCCTGAAGGTGGCGCACACTGATGCAGTGAAGGCCCATGAAGGTCGACTGGCCCGGAGGGGAGGAGCCAGCGTATACTACCTTTGCTTGAACTTCACTCTCTGATAGCGGATGGCAGAGGGCAGATGCCCCTAGCCTTCGTGCTCCAGAAGAACCCTAACCAACAAGAATTGGGGGTGGGAATTACACTACACACTTGTATGGAAGCAACCAAAAACATGATGAGAGGGAGAAATAAGAAAAAAGCCCCCAGCCCCCAACCCTTAGAATATTGATCCAGGAGAGGAAAATATAAAAGAGACTGAGGGCAGCAAACATGAAACATCAAACACAACGTCAGTGGACATAAAGAGATATCTTCAGGATGTCGTAAATGAGATCAAAACTGAAATATTAATTCAAATTAAACGAGATAAGTAGATCAATAAAAGAAAGGCTAAGAAACTCTCAAGAAGACACAGACAGAAGAATGGAGGAACATAAAAGGAGAGAAACATTCAATGAAGAATATAAAAAGAACTCTAGAATCCATGAAGCAGATTTAAAGAGAATACCAGCAAACTAAGACTCCATAGAAAGTTGGCAAAACTCCTTGAAAGAAACCAAAGATAGACTATCAAAAATTGAACACGGGCTTGCAATGTGTGATCATGAAAAGGAAGATCTCTTAAAAATAACAAGGAAGCAGGCAGTAATAATACAAAGGCTAGAGGACAACAAGAGGGGCTATAACTTAAGAATAAAGCATGTGAATGAAGAAGCAGGAATCAAAACAGAAGAACTCCAAAGGCTATTCACAGAAATTATTAAGGAAAACTTCCCAAACATAGACAAAGGAAATGATATGCAGACGTATGAAACATACAGAACTTCAGCCACCTACAACCAACACAGAGCTACACCTAGACACATAATAATCAAGATCCCAGAAATTCAATATAAGAACACAATATTAAAAGCCACCAGAGAAAAGAAACAGATAACCTATAAAGGAAAACCCATCAAAATCACATCAGATCTCTCAACACAGACCATCAAGTCAAGAAGATCTTGGACCTTCACCACCAGGAAGTCTCCCAGAAAGCAGCATCTCAGCCTGTCTCTTTGGGACCCAGGCCTCTCGGACCCGCAGAGTGGCCTGGGCTGTTTGGATCGAAAGTCTGTGCAGACCTGCATCTCGGCGTGACTGTTTGGGACTGGTAGGCCCGCCCTTCATCCACAGGGAACTGCCTGGAGACCGGCATCTGGGCCAGGTCTGTTTGGGCCCGTAGCCCCGCCCTTCACCCCCAGGAAGTCTCCCAGAAAGCAGCATCGCAGCCTGTCTCTTTGGGACCCAAACTTCTTGGACCCGCAGAGTGGCCCGGGCTGTTTGGATTGGGAATATTGTGGAGACTGGCATCTTGGCCAGTCTGTTTGGGACCAGGAACTTTTCAGAAACCAACATTCTGGCCTGACTCTTTGGGACCTGTAGTCCAGTGCTGACTCTGTAATGTCACAATGTGAAATCCAGCAATGCTATCATTCTTTGTTCAAAGTGATTTTAGCTTGTTTTGTTTTGTTCAAGTTCAGCGCACATGAAGGTATGGACAGCTCTTTTGAAGAGAATGAGCGACACTATGACAGCCATTCTTGGCTTCCCTATTGTCTGGTCTTGAAGACCTGAAACGCCCTCCTCATACCGCTTAGATCAGTTCCATACTATGTTGTTTCATGTGAACTCCCTGTATGTGACAATATGGACAACTATTAGGAAGAAAACAAGTGTCAATATGATAGAAAGTGAATATCTCTGATTGTGAAGCTTTGAAATTCATGTCTCTTACATTGCTTTCTTGTGACCACTTTGTTCTGCTTTGTTGTGTTTAATTTTACCCTTTTGATATAATTGCATGTATGTTTGAATGTATAAGATGGATGACCATATTGCTGTTTTTGTCAGATCATGGAGCAGAACTGTTAACAGCATCACTGTTTGAATGTATACTTTGCATGTTTTAATTATGTAATTTGAACAACTATTTCCAAGATGTCAGTATATAATTTGTCAAGTAATGATTTCTTAGTGGTTTTTTTTGGTTCTTTTCCCTTTTTCCTTGGAATTCTGTATTGTTGCTACCCTTTATTCTGTTTTGTTTGTTTGTTTTTCTCTTTAAATAAAATTTTAATAAGGAATATATTTATAATCACATTTTGCTACTTTTCATCATAATCTAAGAACTCATGTATTGAGGGCTTGATTCTCAATGTAGTATTATTCACCAGTGTTATCTACAAGGTATCGGATCATAAGGGCATTGACCTCACCATTGATTAATCTGCTGATGAATTTCTAGCTGGCTTGGCTATTAAGTGGTGGGGCCTAGTGAAGGAGATAGGTCCCTAGGACCATGGCTTTGAAGGATATGACTTGTGCAGGCTTCCTCCTCTCTTTTGGCTCTCTAACTGTTTTCTTTGCTTCTTGGTTGTCAGGAGACTAGCAGCTTTCTCTCACCATGCTCTTGGGCCATGATGTTTCAGCACTGGAACCAGTGAACTACATATCGAAAACTATGAAAACCAGCCAAAATATAAACTCATGTATCATGTACATCATCTCAGCAACAGAAAGCTGACATATCTTCCCTGCATGCTTTACTTTAGAAACTTCTAAATACATTGTCAGGCTTCTATCATCCATTTGTGATAAGATAACCTGAAACGTGGTCTTGCAGACTAGACACCGAAATACCTGATTATCCATATCTTTTTTATACTACTTGCCTATTTTTCCCATAGGTGACTTCACTTTTTCTCAAACATAACAACCAATCCACATTCTATACTTAGCTTTATTATATCACTCTCTATGTGTCTATCTTCTGAAATAGTGCCCCTAACAGTTGCTATGCAGAATATGTTTAGATCCTTCAATATATCCTGAATCTTCCTCCAAATCCAATCCTATCAGACAACTTTGATTCACCTACATGTGAAATCAACATGTCAAGTATAGAGTTCCCATAATTCACCATGTTCCCATGCTAGATTTTCCTTTGATTTCTTTATTTTCCACTGAACAAAACAGTTTTTGTGATAAATGTTTTAGGCTTGAAAACAATCTTTTTAAAATCCTTTTCCCCCCACTTTTAGCATGCAAAATGTAATTCAACTTTTCCAGATTTGTTCGCTGTTTTTATTATTCAATGTGATCTCTTCTACATCTTCACCCCCAGCACTCTACACAAGACTCTCATCTCTTCCAGACTCGCTGTCACAGACTTTTAACTTTCCTCCTTGCTTGCTATTTGTTCACCTCTAGTTGAAAATTTCAGGCTGTTCTTAGCCACTCTCTATATCCATGGGCTAAAATCTACCACTGTTGTTCTTAGTCTAATAAAGAAAATCCACATTTTTAGTTTGCTTTCTCCAGACCCTCCAGAAAACAGTCATATTATTCCCCTGTGCATACCCTAAATCCTGATTGGAATATGGTGATATTTATTAAATACATTATATATATTATATATATAATATACATATAATATATATATAAGATCTATATTGCTTTCTGCTCCACACCTATAATACTCCTGGTTTCATTTTCCAGTCTAACAAATAGCAGATGACTTTGAGACATACTGCAAATGCAGCATCATTCATAAAAGTTTGCATAATCTTTCTTACCTTTTCCTTTTTAAGTACTTTTTTCTTTTAAAATACTTGTAGCAATTTATCTACATTTCTAATTATAATGCTTGTAGCTCCAGTCATTTATGTTTCACAGTGACTCAGTTTTATACATCAGACTTTAGACCCTTGAAGAAAACTGCTCCACTTTATTACTAATCTCAGTGACTTGCACGGCATCTGGCACATTGCAGAAGTTTTGCCAGAGTTGTTAACTCGGACTAGACTAGAATTAAGAGGCCCACATGGGGATTCAATCCATGACCCTGGACTCATTATCACTGAAGCCTGGCCATGAGAAAAATGTGAAAAATGGCTAACATTCCTGTTATGCTTAAGCTTTAATTAAGCCATATTTAATTCTCAAGACAAGTTCCAGTTTACTAACTCTAAAGAAGATTAGAGACTGTCCTCTACTCATTAACTGGATGGGGTAAATGCATGCTCCTGTAGGAATTTCTACCTCAAAACAGCCAGTACTGACCCAGACAATCTGACAAGAGATGAGCCTAGAGAAAGCCACAGACATGGGGACTAGTGAAGGCTTTGAAGCTAAATGTACTGGGTGAACCAGCAATGCTGGCTGGCACCCTCAGCATATGTAGAATAGTTTGAAGCACAGGAAAGCATTTGTTTTAAACCATTATTTGCAAAGAACAACTGCTTCTTTTCACTTATTTCATGTGTGTATGCAATTTTACTTGCACACTCATAAGTCATAATCTGCTTTTATGCTGTTATTTATAACTTGCTCATATGTACCTCTTTGTCACAAAACCGCTACTTCTTTATACGTTGGGTATCCTGCAATTCCATCTGTAATACTCTCGAGAAGGCACCAGAAAAGTTTTTACAAATAGCTAGACAATAAATGTTCTAATCTTTGAGACACAAGAAGACATATATGGTCTCGGTAACCACTAATCAACTCTGCCACTACCCTAGGGAAACAGTCACAGATAATACACACATGACTGGGTATGGCTGTATTCACAGCACACAAAACATGCAGCAGGTTGGATTTAGCCTATGAGCTTTGGTGAACATTCTAGAAGTTTTGTAGGTACCAAAATTCCTCTATCCCACAGCCCTTCTATAAGTTACTTAAATTAGTTGAATTTTTCATTGACTTTTTATTGGACTGAAAGAAATGTAAATGCTATGATATTAAAACTCAGAGAAAAGTAGGGATTAGAGACTTAAAAAAAAGATACAGAAAGTGAGATGGTTAGTCTGGGACCTTATGGTAAGAATATTTAAATACCGAAAAGGGGTACTGCATCTGATATATTGAAATCTCTCTAATTCTTCTTTGGGAGCCCAGGAGTGTTGAACAAAACCCAAATGCTTCCTAACACAGTAAAACTTTCTTATTCACTGTGAATACAGTAACTATTGGCATAATTAAGAAATGAGTAAGGGATGCCAACTCTACATGTTCTGAATCTTCAGTAGTAGAAAACAGTAAACCATTCTGAATAAGAAGATTTGGGATTTTTCAGTTTTTACAAATTTGTTTCTCTATACTCACTTGATCTTTTAGGGCACTGATAAGGTGGGAAAATTAATTCAAGAGTGTCCAAAACCACAGCAAGAATGAATCCACATTATAGAGAATGTTCCACATTATAGAGAATTTCCTTCGTGAACATAATGCCAGCTTAGACTAGACCAGACAATGCAGATTTGCACCTACATCATATTATTGAATATTTACTATGATTAAAGTCAGCAGGACCTAAAATCTCAGATGCATTTGACACTCATTTAACTGTTAATAACCTTCACATTTTAAGATTTAATCTTCCTCATTGTGACAGGATTCTTTTTTTTTTTTAATTGATGAAACAAACTCCTCTTAAGTCTTATGTTTCTATTCAGAAAATCCTCCCAGGTAGAACTAACTAGGAGACATTAGAACTTGCCACTAATTAAGTTTTATTTGCACCTTTGTGTTTTTATTAGAATGTTAGCATTGCATACAAAGGTTTAAATGGTAGTTGATCACACTTTTTAAATAAAAAAAAACTAGGGACATTTGCATTATGTAATGTTTATACTCCTTTTGTAGTGTTGGTGCATGTATATAACACATTTTAATTCTTTTTTTTTGTTCCCTTCCCTCCTCTATCTCTTGTTCCCCTTCCCATTTGAGAAAGATGTGTCTTCCCACTTCCTGTTACCTTTTATTTTTCTCTTTATTTACATACAACATTCTGAAAAAGGAAATCAAAGAAGACACCACAAAATAGAAATATATTCTCTGTCCCCAGACAGGTAGAGCCAATATTGTCAAAATGGCCATATTTACAAAATTTATGTGTAGATTTAGCACCATCACAACCAAAATACCAAAGCAGTCTTCACAGAACTGGAGAAAAAACGGCTAAAACTAATATGGAACCAGATGAAAACCAGAATAGTAAATGCAATCCTGACCAACAAAAGCCAAGTAGGAGACATCACAGCCCTAGAGTTGAGGTTATATTACAAAGTTGCAGTGATAATAACAGCATGGTACTGGCAAAAAAAAAAAAATGCATGAGGCTCAAAGGAAGAGAACAGAGGATGAAGAAACAACCCAAGGCAACTCAGCTCTCTGATGGTTGACAAAGGGATAAAAGCATAGCTGGGAGAAAAGACAACCTCCTTAGTAAATGGTTCTGGGGAAACTATTCATTTGTAGAAGATTAATCACACTTTGGGGTTTTTAGTTATTTCATTGTTTTGGTTAAAATAATGTACATCACTTTAACTTCTATATATTGTGTGTCATTATTTTGTTTATCTCACCACATGGAGTATCTTTCTTTTAAAATTACAATAACTAGGGCAGTTTTCCTTAAGTTTACTAATTTAAATATTTTCTGTCTATACCCATCCCCTAAAAAATCAGATTCCTCTCATCAATATTTAACACTTTTGGCATAAATTATTAACTGTTTATCACAGTCATTTCTCTTGAGCATAAAACTAAATTATATTCCGCAAACTCCCTCACAGTTTAGTATGGCTATGTGTTTCAGGGCACTGGAATGTGGGAACATGACGAACGTCTATAAAAACCTTCCAGATGCCCTTTCCTCTGTCTGATAACGAAGGACTTAGAGGTTCTGAAAGCTTGTGGAACAACAAGGTGGAAAAAGTAAGGTCAGGCACTCGACATGTGGTAAGAATCTACTCATCGCCTTGCATTGTTTTCAATAAATTAATTTTTATTTGGTGAATCATTCAGATTTTAAGAGATTGATTTGTTATATCAACCAGCATAATCCTAATTTATAGACTACTTAATCATTATTTTCCACGATATTTTGTGAGAATTCACGTTTTCTTTCTTTGTAATTCTCTTCATAATTGAAAATAATTGGTCCCAAATGAGACAAAAATTTGATATACAGAGCAGAAAAATAGCATAGTCATTTTTATTTCATGCAGTTTTAACAGTGAAAAATGAAATGATCTTGTTTATCCTTATCCTGCAGGCCAAGCCAAACAGCTCAAAGAGTTAAGCAGTTTTTCAGAATCACATAACTAATAATTGAAAGGTCAGTATTCAAATACAATCTGGTCTTCTGCCAAAGCTTAGCCATTTCACATTTTGTCACCTTTTCTGTCATGTCCCAGGAACCTCTAAGGAGCCTTTAATGTTATCCCAGCTCCAACAATCTCTTTCTCAATGAATACTAAGCTGCTAGGGAGCTACTTAGGCTCCACAGTATCAGGAAGGTATTTAAGGACTAAAGAGTAATAGAAGTTCCAAGAAAAATATTTTTCTAGACATTATTAATAATTTCCTTGGGATGAAGTCCAGAAAGTATTGTTGCATTTAAACTTCGGAGGGTTTGCTGGAATTTTACCACTGTACATAGGCTAATGAGAGCACTGCCAAACTTCTAAATCTAAAATTCATAAATCAGGACAAAACTCTATTAGTTAGAAAAAAGGTTGCTAATTATTCCTCTTTGATGTGAAAGAAATCAGAAGTTCCACTGGTGAAGCAACACTTGACACCTTTATATTAATAGATATGGTGGAAGCATCATGTCTCTTACTTGCAGAACCTGTATGCCCTAGCTAGCACCTCCCTGGGGACCACCACTATTTCTGTCATTTCTGGGTCCCGTGAGGCTCAGTGAGGAAGTGGTTGTTATCCTCATCACTGAGAAACGGAGATCTAAATCACCAAACCTCTGCTAAACATAGCAGTAAAGCCACTTGACAGATGAGTAGTTCTAGGTTTGGAATCTGTTGAGTTCCATGAACCAGTTATGAACTTTTTAAACATCATTTCACATTGTCTTCACTTTTATTTCAATACCTATTGATCACGTGTTTACCAAGTACCACTCTTGGTGTATACCACTGTGTAATAGTAAGCCAAATGGAAACTATTCTTGCTTTAAAAGTGCTTATAACAGCACACTGAAAGAAATTTTTCTCATCTTTATGCAACAGATAATAAGTAAGGCTTCAAAAATTAAATAGCTTATCCAAGATCACACGGCAGAATTTACCACAACCAGAATTCAAACTCACAAGAATTCGATGAAATGTCTATTATCTGAAATATGACTAGGTATAAAATAAAGGAAAGAAAATGGGAATTTCACAAATTGTATTGAAATAATATTCTAAGCTGATAAATGAGGCCAAAATTCCTAAGTTAATATGTGAGTAGGTGTTGATGAACTAGAATTTGACACAACCTAGGCTGTGGTCAACAGGGGAATGACTGAATAATGCAAATATGCCAGGTACATTGTCCTTGATGGGACAAAATGCCTGCCACCTGTAATGTAAAGGAGAAAAGGTTTGTTTTGGCTCAGAGTTTTCGTATATTCAGTGCATGGTAAGCAGACACCAAAGCAGAAGTGTCATGGCAGAAGAGCATGGCAGAAAAGAGTTCTTCACTGCCTGGAAGCCAGGAAGCAGAGAGAGAAGGAGGAGCTGGGTGGAGAACACGCTGTACCACGCCACCATCCTAGTGATAGGCCCCTGGTACCAATAGTATTTTGCTGCAAAGAAGAAGCTCTCAGGAGTTCCTTCTCATCTTCATTCAGACAAATATGAATGTTATTTTGAATGTGTTTCTTGAATCTATATTCCTAAGAATCTCAAATATTCTAAGTAACATCCACACAATATATTCTGTTCTGTTTGTAGCTTGAAAGTTCTTTTATTTAAAATGTTTTAGTATCTTCTGAGTATCTTTAAAACAGTTTCTTCTCCAAGACAAACAGTGGTACACTAATAAAATGTAAAAGAGGGCAGGAAATAGGAAAGACAGCACCTAATTTCAGTAGCGAAGTCAGCCTGGTAAGCTACATAAATTAAATAGGAAGTTCACTTCATAAGTTAAATATATCTAGTCACAGTTCCTACTTAAGGAGATATTGTATGATACTGGAGTTACATTAGATACTGCCAGATGACATTTTTAAGAAATTAGTGGTTGGAATATCAACTTTAAGTTTTCAGACTGAATTCACATCTTGGCTCAGCTATTTGCTATGTGACCTTGGGCATGTTAAATTCTTCAAGCTTCTGATAATTCACTTATAAATTGGCAGTTATATGGGAACTACCTTACAGGACTGCTGTGAGGATTACATTTCTTAAAATTTATGCAAAAACTTGACAGAGTGCTTTGCATATACTAAGCTCTCAACAAATATTATCACCAATATTAATGAAGTCAAGGCCATGTGTTTTTTTGCATTTTAATTTATGAAGAATTTAACACACCTAGGGGTCTTGGCTGTCTACCTCTGTGTCAATACAATGACTCCCCCTTTGCCCAATCCCTCTTTACCCAGGCTCAGAGCCAGCAGACTCCTGACTCCAAACAAGGGTAGACCAGCACTGTGGCTGTTTCTACTTTAGTTGCATTATTTTCTATCTATCTATCTATCTATCTATCTATCATCTATCTATCTATCTATCTATCTATATCTATCTTTATATAGATATATCTATAGATATCTTTATATATCTATATATCTATATCTATATATCTATATCTATATCTATCTATAGAAATATAGATATATAGATATGTCATCAGGTATGTAGAGAGGTGGGTATGGGTGATATTGGGATTAAACCCAGAACTGAGCTGCGCCCCTAACTTTTTTATTACTGATTTGAATTGTGAAATAGCCTCTCACTAATTCTCTAAATTGTTCCCTATCTTGTTAAATTCATCATCTTCCTCAGCCTCCCAAATTGCTAGTATTATGGGCACATGTCACCATTCCTGGCTACCTTGTTTTCATAATTACTGGATTGTTTTGGTAACCCAGGTCTGCCTCAGAATCCCTATCCTCTAACTGAGCAGAAGAGCTTGACCTACATTGAGTGCTTAAGAGGACTTGTCTCTAAGTCCATGTTTATGGCTGATCTGTGTTTTCTTATTGGGAGATATTCTGAAAGCATTTTCTCAGTGTCGCAGCACAGGCTTTTGCCTCCTTCCTCCTCAGTACTCTGGGCATCACATAGCTCTTCTTTCTTCAAAGCCACAGGCTCTCTAGTTTCCGAAAATGTCTGCAAAATTATTTTAATCTGTAAGAGCCGTATGATCTCTCCCAAACACCTCAACTCTGCCACTGTAGCATATACACAGCAGTACAGTGAATATAAATGAATAGGTGTAACTCTGCTCTAAAAAACTTTATTTGATAAGAACACATAACATGCAGACTTTGTTTGTGACCTTCATTTCTAGGCCTTATTTAGGTTACTGGCAAGTTCTCCATCTTTTAGCTTGCTTTATTATGGAACTGCCATCCTCTAAGACCTGATCCATTTGGGACCAAAAATTGTGCCAAAGATGTGACACTGGCAAAACAGCACATTTTTTTCTTTTTCCCCTTTATAATAAAAAAAAAAAAATCTTGCAAATAACACTAAGACATATCCCAAACATGATTTTTCTCCCATTCTCTGTAAATAATCATGTCAGAGGCTTTCTCCTAGGATGAGGATCTGTAAGCAACTCAACCAGAGCTGTCACTAGTGGCAGGAGCCATCCCAAGGGGAGTGTGCTGAACAGCAGCAGGGTTACCTCAGATTCATCTCTCTCGCTAGCAGCAGATGGAGTTTTAGCTTCTCATCACTGTAAAAATAATGCAATTCCCATCTCAAATTGGAAAAGGCTCCTAGGAATAAAAGTCAAATATCCTGCTGGTATTTCTACAGCAGAGAAGCAGGTCTCAATTGAGAAAATGGAATTACTGACCTCTGAGCTCTTCTTTAAAGTTAATGACAGAGTCGAGATCTGCCTGTTTGCTAACTGAGGGCCAAGCCAGGTATTCTGCTTTGGTCCCAGGAATGCTACCCTGTTCAGGAACAATGCCATATTGCTTAAACACTTCTGTTTCTCTTATTCAACCACTTCTTCTCAGATGACTCATTGCTTTAAACACTCATCAGCACCTCTCCTTGCTAATACAAAAAAGCAAATATCAACTTCCCTGTGCTTGCTCTTCCCTGTACCTTGTGTCTCACATTGACTATTGAATTCCTTGTCTTCTTTTCGTGCCATTTACCCTTTAATCTGTTTTTCTTTACCTTCATCTTTCCACTAAATCAGCTTTTGTTAGTCACTAGTCACATTCGGGCTGTTAAGCTCAATAAATGTTTTTCTCTTCTGAGTTCACTTGATTCTGAACAACATCTGATATAGGTGACACTGCCCTCCTTCTTAAGACACTCTACTTTCTGAATATCCTTGGCAGGCTTGTTCATGCATTTCTGTTGCCTTTCCCTCCTCCTGCCTCTCTCCAGCCTCTATTGCTGCTGTGTTGAGTTCTACCTGATAGTCTTGAGGGTCATGCTTCATTATATCCCAAGAGTTGCTAATCATTAGTCAAATCTTGGATTATAATCTTGGAATTTAAGTCTATAATTTTGATGGGTTAAGGAGGTAGTACGTGGTGGTTCAAGGGCCCTGCCTCCTGGTTTGCAACACAGATCTTAAAAATAATACTCTTGGGATTCCAAAGTTGTGGACTTTTCCCCATAATTGAAAATTCTAAATTCAGTGGAACTCAACTGGGAACTTTATGTTTATTTAATACTTAACTGACTTCTTTACCTGAAGTTTAAATGCCATGCTGTTCATATGCACTCCTCATCTCTGATGCATTTGTAGGGATCAGTTCTAAATTATGTAGCTCCTTTCCCTTTATCTTGTCTATGTGACACTTCACTGGCAGTTTAAGAATAATTTTTAAACCAGAAGTCTTGTATAATAGAAAATCATGCTAATGATGCCAATAGATTCATGTACTCAGAGGACAGGTTTCCATGAGATGATAGAATTCTCCCTAAACCATTAATATTCAGGGTAAATGGGCTGAAGACTCCAAAATGAGAAAGTAGGTGGGGGTTTGGCAGACAAGTGGTTGATTCCAGATACACCAGCATCCAGAAATCGTATATATGAAATGATGCTTCAACTAATTGAATTAAGCCCCATAAAAGGAAGAAGGATTAAGTTTCCAGACAATTCTATTAATAATCTTGGCCCAAAACTTTTCTTAGATTATGTTCTGAGAGACATTATTCAATTTTCACTTTGAAAATGCTCACCATTTTCCTCTCACAAGTTTGGCCTTGGGGATAATCAATTGTCTGATAATTTCACGTCTTTAGTGTTCTGCTGGACTGGCTAGAAATCATCCCATGGATCAAGAGGTATGAAATTCAAAAGACGAACAACTGGACAGTCTCAATGAGACCCATAACAATGTGCCAACTGCATGGTGGCATTTAAGATAGATAGCAAACGCCAATTCTGAGGCACTTCTGTTACATTTTGTGTTTCCCATTAGAGAAATAATGAAGCTTTAATCTAATTTGCATGTTTAAAATTGCAAATCTAACTCTAGGGAGAAAATTTGGTGAATCACAAGTGACTATTGCCTAAGTTTCACATGAGTAAATATACTAGCTGTGTTGGTATTATTCAAAACTCAGAGCCACAAAATACATTTTCATATCATTTTTATTTGTAGAAGAATGACACAATTATTTTCAGAATAATTAACTCCTCAGTTTAGTGACAATTATGTTCCATTATAGTAATTAAAATCACACCCTGCTATTTGGATGAACTCAACAGAATAATGATTTCTTAGAGAAAGATTTAATCAGATCATTTTTTCCTCTGACATTAAAAATATCTGTAAATTATTTCAACCCATCCTACTATTGTTTAATTTTGAACAGGCCCACTGTGATAGTTAATGTTAGGTGTCAACTTGCCTGGATTAAGGAATACATAGCAAAAGCACTATTTTTGCATGTGCCTGTGAAAGTATTCTCAGAAGAGATGAGCATGTGAGTCTTACTGGACTAAGGAAGGAAGAAGATTGACCTTAAATGAGCAAGTGGATTCAATTGATGAGGGTTCCAGACAGAACAAAGTGGGGCAAAGGAAAACATGTCTCTGTCTCCTGCAACTAACACACACTCTTCTCCCTTTGAGCATAAAATCTCGAGGTTCTCTGGCCTTTCGACTCCACATGTTACATGAGCAACTCTGCTGGTACCCAGGCTTTCTGCCTCTGATGTAGTGTTGTCATTAGACCTGAAGCCTTTCAATTTGGACTCAGCTATGTTACTGGCATCTCAGGATGTCTGTCTTGAGACAACTAAACAACTTGTCATGGATTTTCTCATCCTTCACAATCCCATGAGCAAATTCCTGTGATTAAATTATATATATATAAATTATATATTCCTATTAGTTCTGTCTTTCTGGATAATCTAGACTAGTACCATATTGTCTTGGGGAAAAAAGTCACAGACAAGGTGGCAATCTCAAATTATCCTTGAACCATCTGTACATGATAATTGTTACTGGAGGCATGCCGGGGCTTGGCACGATCAGAACTGAGGGCTGGGCATAGCAACAGGGCAACAGATGGCAGGAGTCCCTGAAATCAGGAGGGTGGGAGCAGGTGTTGAGCAGGATAGTTGTGTTTCAGAGCAATGGCCCATTGAAAAGAGAGTCCTAGTAAGTGAGTAAGAGAATGTGAGGAAAAAGTCAATAGCTCTCCTGGGGTAGTTAGAGCTTTGAAGAATATCAGAGTCCCAGGTTAAGGAGCTGGAATTAAGGAAAGCACTCCTGCTTTAAGGAGAACTGAAGTATAAGGCAAAAAAATGAAGTCAAGTGTACTAGGCAGAGGCTGCATAGAGCTATGAACCTTTGAACATTATTGTATTCCATTATATCCTGAAATATAAGAGATGCCTCAATGACAACAGTGATATTTCTTTTAGGAGACAGCATATCATAGGTATACTATAGCTGTATGCTGTGTCTTAGCCTGAATTATCTCCTATATTGGATAGTAAAGTTAGAAATGGCTAATTGGACTTATTTAGGTAAAGAAAAAGCCTAAATCTGGGGCTTCCAGGTAAGAAAAAGAGAAAGAAAGGATAAACACTAGGTATATATACACTAGGTATATATTTATGACTTAGATAAATATAGGCTGCTCTGTGACTTCTTTGTATACAATGCCAAATGTGAATGATATAGGATTGAGGGACAATTTGTAAACAGATGGTCAGTACCACTATGTTGATAGCTCCAAAGAAGCAGGAACCAAGAACACCGCAATATTCATTGCATAGCAGGGGCTCTTTGCTGGATGAAAATGGTTCAATGAATTAATTAATAAAAGGATGGTTTGCATGCTTTAATTTTTTTTATTTTATTTAAAGAGAAAAAAACCCAAACAACACAAAATAGAATAAAGGGTAGTAACAATACAGAATTCCAAGGAAAAAAGGAAAAGAACAAAGCAAAACACACACTAAGAACTCATTACTTGATAAATTACATACTGACATCTTGGAAATAGTTGTTCAAGTCGCAAAATTAAAACATACAAAGTAGACATTCAAACAGTGAGACTGTTAACAGTTCTGTTCCACGATCTAACAAAAACATTAATATAGTCATCCATTTTGCACACTTAAACATACTGCGTGCTTTAATTTTGTAACTTAAACAACTATTTCCAAGATAACAGTAGGTAATTTATGAAGTAGTGATTTCTTAGTGGTTTTTTTGTTCTTTTCTTTTTTTCCTTTAGAATTCTGTACTGTTGCTACCCTTTTTTCGCTTTGTTCTGTTTTTATTTTCTCTTTAAATTCACTTGGAGAATTCTTACTTTGTCTTGGTTACTCTTTTTTCATTTCTGGGGCAAAATACTTGACACCCAAAACTATGAAAGCAAAGGTTTATTTAGCTCACAATTTGTGGAGGTTTCAGGCCATAATTAGCTGACTCCAAAACAGGGTGGCATGGCACTGGGACAACAGTTTAAGGAAGTAGAAGACAGAAAAGCAACAAGAGCAAAAGGTTGTGGGGCAGGGGGGTGGGGGAGAGAACAAGGTTCTTCTTCTCCCTTATAGTGTAAGCAGAGTACCTCTCTCACCCAGGAAGGATTAGCACTCACATCACTTCAGTGCCCTTCTTTTGCCCTTCTTTGTAAATGAGAACATTTACAAAGTGGCTCCTCCCTAGTTAAACTTCTAAGCTTCTCAGTTTGACACAGTGTATCAACCATGACACCGTTTCTAGACATATGAACAGGGTCAGGGATGTTGGTCTAGAAAGATATTTTATCATTTCCTGATTCATTTTATAACCACTTTGGTTAAATTCTAATAAATGAGGAATTCATGAAGCTTAAGTTTTCTATCTCCCACAAGAGAAACATTCTGAATTCTGGGAGGCAATAATATTGCAAAGAGAATAATATAAGAATAGAATTGCCAAGTCCTCTAAAGGAGTCTATAGTTTAGTAGGGAATTGGGATAAGAGGGGAGTCACTGTAGGAATTTTAAATTACATACAAACAGAAAAGAACTTTGGAGAGAGAGTCAGTGGCTATATTGTGCAGGCTTAGACTTTATCCCTCACTCTGTGTATGTGATCCAACTGACTGAGCTCTTCACATGGGGACTTAGTTATAAATCTTGTTCTATAGAGGAAGCAACATAACGTGTTGGTGACTCTGGTGGGATGAGATGGCCAAAGGGTCTTGTTTGGTTTTTAATAACATATTTAGGAATATGTGTGATAGTTCAAACAAATTTTTTTCTTTTTTATCAAAAATGAGCTATTATAATACTCATTGATCATTTTCTGTTATTCGATTCAGAAAGC
>PVJX010016247.1:20944-40847 GCA_004027295.1 Dolichotis patagonum
CTTTATACTATTGTGTTATGTTTGATATTATTGTAATTGAAACTATGCTCAACTATAGCAGAGTTAGAGATATGGTGTTAGATAATGTTGATGTCCAGTTGACTTAATGTAAAGTACTGTGTTGCCTATGTTGTCCTCTTCTGATCTGCTCTGTACTACCCCCTTTTGTTTTATTCTCTTTTAAATAAAAAAAAAACATATTTAGGATTAAAAGTGCCTAGAGTGTCACTCCATTGTTGAGAGAATGTTACACTGCAGAAGAAGGATGCTGTGTACCCCAGGGACCAGAGTCCCCCACGTGCAGAGAATCAGGAGAATCAGTCTCACTGTTGGTGCTGAGGGCAAAGGTTAAGTCCTCTGCTCCTTCTTCAGAACTAGCACTTCCTGTTTTCCCTATTTCATTCTACTCACAACAGCAAACTAAGTAGGTTAGCAAACATTTTTGTTGTTAGTTATTCCACATATTCTTTTTCTCTGAAGTCAACTTCTTCAATTCCTCCCACCATACTGATCCCACATACTTATTTTTTGGGTCTACATCATGATCTTTCTCTTTGTAACTTTTCATTCTGATAATAGGTTTATGGTCTCCTATAAAACTGATGACATTCTTTGCCTCAATCCTTGTACGAACCTTGTAGAATTTAGTCCAGCACTACACTTTTAGAGTGACATCACACTTATAAGCTTGAGGTTATGAAACATGCCTTCTCTTCTTCTTAATCCTAGCCCTAGGTATACTGGGTCACAGTAAATATTCAGTTTAATAATGAATGAATGATCAAGTTTGCATCTTCCTTATATTTTTGAGCTCTGATAGGTGACAAAATGTTGCTCTGATGAAATGTTGCTAACTTAGTTTTTGAAAGATTACACGTACACTTGACATCATTATACTGGAGTTATGGACATGTGTCCTGCCCTTGATTATCTTTCAGAGGACCATGGAAAGCAAACACATAAATAAAATCTGTGAAGGACCCAGAAAAGATATTCATAAGCTGCTATGGGAAGGCAGGGAAACAACTATGCAATCCTTTAAAATAAAGGAAAAATAATACTTCACAAAAGTTATAAATAAATATGTGTCTTATTAAGAGAGTAAAGAAGATGAAGAGGAGTTGTGGGTGGTCTCTGTGGAAAGACTGGGTAAGGGAAAATATAGTGCCTTGCTTCCACTAGGTCATTAGAAATAAAGGCAGGAAGTATGATGTACAATTATTTCCAGCCAAATAGTGTTGTCTTAGTGACCTACTCATTATTGAGGCACAATATCTGAGACCCATAATTTAAAAGAGGAAAGGTTTATTTTGGTTCACAGTTTGTAGAGATTTCAGTCTATAGTTGGCTGACCCCAGGGCAGGGCAGCACGGCAGACAGAAAGTAGAGAAAACAGATAGAGATAGAGAGAGATCAAAGAAGGATTGGAGGATAGGAGATAGACCCTTCAGGGCTATGCCCTAGTTACCCACTTCCTCCAGTAAGGTTTTATTTCCCGACCCCAAATTTAGCTATAAATTCACTGGTGGACTAATCCACTGATAAGTGTCTTGCCTCCATAATTCAATCAACTTCCCAAAGCCCCACCAATGAGTGCATAAAGCTATGGAAAGACATATAAATATCAAACTAACATAGGGTATAAGATTTCAGACAAAGAAAGACTGTACTAAGGCTGGAGAGGCAAAGGGGACCAGATCATAGAAAACTTTGATACTCTGATACGGTTTTTCAGTGTTTATTCTGGGGGCAATATGGGGTGACAAAGACAATTTCCAATCTTGAAAACTCTGGAAGATGTGAAAAAAAGATTAATTTGAGGTGGGAAAATCTCAAGGAAAGGAAAACAGTCAGAAAAATATAGCAGCAGGATATGGGAGAGAAATAGGAGAACTTGAGCACAGCAAAAATAGATGAAAAGAGTGTCTAAACTTGGTACTTGAATGGCAAGAGGTCTGAAAGTTATACCAGAGTCAAGAATAATGCCCAGGTTACTAATTAGGGTGAGCAGTTGGATGGTGGTGACACTAATTGAAACAGAGACTGCAAGAGGGAGAAAGGGAATATTCCTGCTCTGAGTAGGTTGTCTGCAGAAGCCACGGGAGTGTGTCTGCTCTGCAGTGGACTGTAAGAAACTGAGGATGGAGGAAAAGGACTGACGATGTCAATTTGGAAATCATTAGCATACAGGCAGTTAAAACTAAAGGAATATATAAGCTCACTCCAAGGAGAGTGTCAGGGAAAAGCACAGAACTGAGCTCTGAATTAAAGCAAATGAATATATTTGGGAAATGTGTTGAGAAAGGGAAGCCTATAAATTTAACCAGTGCATATCCATCATGCCTCAGAGGACATAGCGTGTTTCTCGCATATATGATTTCCTACCACCCTCTTTTATTTTATGACCTGCTGCAATCTGGCTTCTGCTTCCCAGAAAACACTGGTTTCTGTTATTTTTAAATTTATATTTCTTATTTAGAGATCATCGCAGAGTCACATGTGGTTGTATGAAATAATAGAAACAGATATCATGTTCCTTTACTAAGTTTAGTGGTAAAATTTTGGAAAGTATGTCACAATCAGGATATCAGAAATGGTACAGTTAAGAACCAGACATTTCCTTCAGCAGAAAAATCTCTCACATCCTTTTTTTAAAAATCCATGCTGCTTCACTTCCAACCTCAAACTGCCTTTAACCCATGCATTCTTCATTGTAGTAGTGTTGCCATTTCATGAGTGATGTGTGCAAAAAAGGTATGCATCAGGAAAAGTAAAACTTGTATAAATATTTTAATACTAAATTTATTGAGCCATGATGAGATTGCTACAAGTTACCTTTGGTCTCTACATTAACAAGAGATTCTCAAAGTGGTGGTCATTAGCTTCCAGATATGTATTAGTATGGTGAAACACTGAAGTATGTACACATTTACTTTGGTAAACTCCTTAGATATATATAATTCATAACATGTGTTTTTTTATGCAAAATAGTCTCTAGAGTTTCATCATTGTTTTAGGTATCAAAACTTTTTCTTTTATTGTTGAATTATATGCCACAGCATGAATATTGAATTCAGTTTGTCTTTCAACTACTGAGGACTTTTTCCAGCTTTCTTCTCCTTCCTTTTGTCAGGAATAAAGTGTGTATAAACTTTTGTGTAGAAGTTTTTTTTTTTTTAATTTTAGAGAGGATAAAATTAAACACAACAAAACAGAACAGAGCGGGACATAAGAAAGCATAAATTTCAAAGCTAGACAACCAGAGATATTCACTATCTGTCATGTTGTCTCTTATTTTCTTCCAAATGGTTGTCCATATTTTTGCATAAGGAGAGTTCATACTATATAACATAGCCAATCTTTTCACAAGATGTGTAGTTAACTGGCTCCCACTTGCTAAGTGGGGGGTGAGGGACACGGGATGGGGGACAGGATGACATGAGATGTTTGATTCTCAACCTGCATGCCAACAGGCTCACAGCTGCCCCCCAGAGAGGGAATGAGCTCCTTGTTCTCCCAGCACCCCGAGTCAACCACACAGTGCAGGTTCCCAGGCGCCAGGGTCTCTCTCCTGCAGGCCACCGAAATCTCCCACACTCACCTGCTATTTCTTTCTGATGAATTGACCATTACATTTCCAAAGTTCTGAAATAGCCAACAGACCACAGAAAGAATTCTCTTTAGGCTCCTGTTTGAAACCAGCAGCTATAGCAATCGGCTGGCCTTGATTCAGGGCCACATGTGGAGGTTTTTGTGTAAACACAGGTTTTCATTTGTCTGGTATAAAAAATTAAAAGTATATTTGCTGGGTCCTATAGTAGTTACATATTCAACTTTTATGGTTTTTTTTTTCACCTTTTATCTTTTACAGTACAGAGTATCAAACCCAGGAATGTCCCACCACTGAGTCACAGTGCAAGAACTTTTGACATCAGGGTCTCTTGTTGCTATGTTGCTAAATTAATCAGGCTGGGTTCAATCTTGTGATCTTCTTGACTCACCCTCCCAGACAGCTGGCATTACTGTAAGCATTTTACACACAGATTTTTGTATTTTAACAGACTGTCAAAGTGTTTTTGATATCTACTGTGCAATTTTATTTTTTTCAGCAATGTCTTTGCGTGTGACACAATTTCTGTGAATCATTGCTAGTACCGAATGTTACTAGTTTTGAATCATTCTGCTATATGTATAGTGATATCTCATTGTGATTTTAATTTATATTTTCCCAGGAATTAATAAACATCTTTTCACATGTTTATTTACCACCTGAAAATCCTGTTCGGTGGAATGTCTTTTCATGTCTTTTGCTCAATTCTCAAAGGGACTGTTTGCTTTTTACCATTGAGACATAGATTACAAATACTTTCTTCTACTCTGCAGATTGTCTTTTCCACTTGTTAACAAAATGTTTTTCACAATGACTCTTTTACATAAAATTTTAAACAAATCCATTTAAAAATTTTTCCTTTTATAGAGCACAGATTTTTGCTACTTCTGCAAACTTTACCCAAAACTATTTCTGAGAATTTTCTACCCTACTTTTCTACAAGTTTTATGGCCTTAAATCCATGATCCATTTTCAGTTCATTTGTGTAGGTTTATGTCAAATTTTATCTATTTTGGGGGGTATGGCTGACAAATTGTTCTGCTCCATTGTCTTTTGTTGAAAAGGCTGTCTTTCCTCCATTGGCTTTATATTTCTGTGAAATGTTGGTAAGGCATGTTTGTGTGAGTTTCTTTCTGAGATCTCTATTCTTTTCCATTGATCCCTGTATCTGTTTCTGCCAATACCACATGTTCTTGATTATTATAGTTTTAAAATAAGTAGTACTAGATAGAGTGATTCTTCCTATTTAATTCTTTTCACAATTCTTTTAGCTACATTAATTCTGTGCTCTTTCCATATAAATTTTAGAATAATCTGCTTTATATTGATGAAAAAGATGCTAACTAGAGACATGGTTCAGTGTTAAATGATTAGCCTGCATGTGATCCAGTGTTCACTCCCCATTATAGGCACATACACACAGGTGCATGTCACACACACACACACACACACACATGCATAAGTAAAGCAACACATTTTGCTGAGATTTTAACAGAAATTGCATCTAGGAAGTTTACACTTTGGATAGAATTGATAGATTTACTGTGCTGATTTTTCCAATCCATGAATATAGTTTGTCTATTTTTATCTTTGGTTTCTGTCACCAACAATGTAGTTTTTCTAATATAAGTTCTGTAAAAGTTTTATTAGATTTACACCAAAGTATTTCACTTATTGAGCTGTTATAAATAACGTGGTTTGAATTTCATTGTCTAACTGTTTCATAATAATATGCAGAAATTCAATGATTTTTTCATTCAATTTAGAATATTTTTTCTGAATTCAGAAAATTTTTTCTGAATAATTTTTTCATTCAATTCAGAATAATTTTTTCATTCAATTAGGAATTCCTGCATATTATTATGATTTTTTATTATTGATTGTTTATTATTTTTATTTGGTGACTTTGCTAAACTGTACTTTTTTTTAGATTACTTGGAGTTTTTATGCAGTCAAGTGTACTATTTGAAAACAAGGAGTTTTAATTCATTTTTTCTGATCTGGATGTCATTTTTTCCCTTCTCTTGCTTTTTACATTTACTAAAACTCAACATTATGTTGAAGAGTAGTAAGAGAAGACATCCTTGTCTTATTCACAGGTTTAGGGGAAACCATTCAATCTTTCATTGTTAAGTATAATGTTACTTGTAGATTTTTTTAGTCACTCTTTATTAAGTTGAATTCCTCTCGATTTGTATTTTTCTGAGTATTTTTAGCATGGATGAGAATTGAATTTGATTAAATTCTTTTTCTGTATCAACTGGTACAATATCAACTGACATTTCTTTCAAAGTTTGCCAACATGGTAATCTGCAAAACACACTTTTCAATATTTATCCAGCCTTGCACCGATTCATGGTTCATAACTATTCTTACATATTTCTGAACTCCATTTGCTAACACAGGGTAATGAATTTTGGGAGCTTTGGAGGGATATATTTCAGTGGTAAGACATTTGCTACACAAGTGTTAAGGTGAATCTCAACATTGCAAAAAATTTAATGACTAATATTATTGTGTAGTCATCATTTTTTGTACTATTTTGGTATCAAGGTTATAATAGATTCATAAGATGAACTGGAAAGTACTTTCTTTCTCTGGAAAAGTATTTATTATGGGTGTTATATTTTTAAAACACACCATATAATTTGAAGTGATTTTATCAGGATCTGGAAATTTTGAGAGTTTTATAAAATTATCCATCAAACTTCTTTAATGGTGGTAGTACTATTTTATCATTTTGTTTATTTCACTTTATGTGTGATAGGTTTCATTTTTTACCCAGGGACTAATGAAAAATATTTTCCAGGAAGTGTTAAGTTTTATATAAATTGTCAATTGTATTTATGAAGAATCCTAGTTAATGGGGGAAGAAAATAAGATAATGTATAAAAATATGGAGAGTTAAGTACTCTCAAATGTGGAAAGAAGCTTGGATAATTTTCTGGGGCACTTGAAAAAACCCATAGATTAATGTTTCTCCTTATTGGCATAAATTGATCACAATTACTTGTTTTGAAATTTTCATGTCAAAACTAATATTGGGTTACATTACAATGAGGTAAATATTATAACAAAATATCTTAAATGAGATATTAAAGAGAGAGAGATACCTGAGGTAGAGCAGATTCTTGATGAGAACTAGTTCCACAAATTGGAATGAATGATGAAAATGACTTATCATTCTCCTTGATTTTCAATAATTGGTGTTTGCTGATATTCAATATTTACCTCTAAGATTTTATACACCTTACTCCTAACCTTATTCCGTAGGGTTGCATATAACATCTGCATTCCAGTCTTTCCAAGGCAACTTTAAAAGTATTTCAAGAAAGTTAAAATGTATTCTTCAGCTATAAAGATTTTGAACCAAAATTTTCTTTTCCAACTATTCCTTATAAAGGGTGTTCAACTGAGTAAGATACCAGTGCCAATTCAGGGCCCTATTTAACTGAGTAAGAGACCAGTGCCAATTCAAGGCCCTAATCTGTAAAGAATGTTGAAAGAACACCAGATGCATAACGTTACGGGAAAACTTGTCGGGCAGTTGCTCCCTCAACATAATAATGTATATGACAGTGTGAATACTTTAGTAAGCTGTTCCAGGTGGAATAGTGAAGCAGAGTGAGTCAGTCTCACCAGAATAAACCTGGATCAAAAATAAAAAGCTATTTTTATGCCATATAAAAGAGCTGGATCTCGTTATTTACATGACTTTTTTTGGCTGAATGTATGTGTAAGTTTGGTGCCAGTGCTTTATTTTTTTGGCAAAGTTATATTGGCAGAGAACTGTCACTAGAGGGCCTGATTCCTTACCTTTCTCCAATACACTCAAGACTGCGCACTGAATAAAGGTTGAATTAGCATACGAAAATTTTCCAGAACGTCCTAGAAAACTATTACCTAGCCTAGTAAATCCTCATGACCCAGTCTAGTACTGTTTCCAGGACTTGATTTCTAGACTGCTCAATCTCCTGATGTTTCTCACTTGAAAAATCTGTTTTAACAAGAAGGGACTAAATATAATAAAATATCTGGGTACAGCCTTGGCCAGAAAGAATAGAACAGGGTCATCTTTTTTTTTATTGTAGATATTTTATTTCAGTGTGTTCACTCTAAAGCATTAGCTTTTTATATTATCCCATGCACAGTTAACTCAAATTTAGCTTGCTGTGAAATTTACTTTTAAAGTGTTCTTATATAGATCCTATATTCCGCATCATTTCACTCAACTTGCACTTAGGCAATTACTTGAGATTCCAGAATGGAATATGTTAAATAGAAATAAAATGTGCAGCCCGGTTCAAAATCAGATAGCAGAGCTGAACTTTATACAGACATACACCACCTCAGCATGTATTAGAAAAACAAACCATGAAACACTTGACACAACAGATTTTTATTTTAGTTTTTCTTGTTTGTCACAAGTTCTGCGTCTGAGAATTTTGCATATATAGATGACAAAATGATATATAGTTTTTCCAGTTATTGTATTTGTTATGTCCCTTGTGTAAATCCCACTGGTCAAGCAACTCAACAAGCACAGAATTCATTAACTACTGTACAAGTAATATTAATCTTGCAGCAATATGTGCAAAAAATCACAGAAATTTCTGACCTTACTGCCTCCCTTGTTCTTACTTCATCATATGATCCTATTATATTAATCTGAAATAGTACAGGTGATTTAACTCAGAAATACACTAGGGTTAAAAAAAATATTCTTACTAGCTTTTTGAAAATCTTATTCACAGTGCTGCTGTTCTACAGATAAGATGCAAAAGTAGTTCTTTCACAAATATAATTAGATACTAACACCAAAAACTAGAGAGAAGGTGATATTGAGAAATACATTTTGAAAATAATCTGTAGAAATTTCCACTCTTGTTTATGGTGTAGCAACTGTGTAGAACTTGTGTACCTGTGGGAATCCAGTGGAAAACTGTATGACTTTAGTCAACCAATTGCAGCAATTACTGGGATGTGTGGGAGGTTTAGAACGAAACAAAAAAGTGAGCTTGGCCTTTATCTTAGGAGACTTTTCCAAAAGTTTTGCATGGAGAGGTTTGATTCCATCACATATACAGTGATTTTGCTGAATTGAGATAAAAATTCAAGTTCAGAGAAACATATTGCTAGACTTTGTATAAAAAGAAAATTCTGGAAGTCTGCAGTGTTACCAGTGAGTCTTGGTTTTTGAGTTAATACACCAAAAACATCAAGAGACCTTGCCACTGGAGGATATACACTACAGGAATGTGTTTTTTTTTTTTAAGAAACAATGTTTCATGTTACCCAATGTATTAGTGAAAACTTAGACCCTCACAAAGGAAGAAAAAATAAACTTAGAAATGATAAAACATGCGAGTAACTAGTTGATCAATTAAAATACAGTAATGATGTATCAGACTGTTTAAAGCTAACCTAGTAGCAATGCTTTTAGGGGTTTATGATATATAGAAAAGAATTTATGTTACAACAACAAACAACAAGACATAATATAGGCAAAACAGAAACATACTTGTTAGTTTTCTTAGGGTATGTGGGAAGTGACATAAGATTAAAAACAGACTGTGATAGGTTAAAGATAAAGCTAGAGAAGCCGCTAAAATATCTACAATGGCGTAGCAAAAATAAATAACGTGCATACAAAGGAATATTAAAATGCAAAATTAACTTTATAAAATGCAACAGAATATAAAAGCAAGAACACAAGACAGAAGGAAGGCCAAGTTAGGATACAAATTATAGTAGACTTAAGAGTTCAATAATGATTACATTAAATGCAAGCAAGCATTCCAAGGAAAGTCCTAGACTGTGAGAGGACAAAAGTGAGATATACTAAATCAATTTTAAATATAAAGCCAAACATATGGGACAAATAAAAGGATTTTTTAAGTGCCACAATAATGCTAATAAAGCAAAACCTGTCATGGTTATATTCATATTTTAAAAGAGAGTATTTCAGAATAAAGAATATTATCAAGTATTATAAAAGAATATTTAGTATGACAAAAGATGATTCACTAATTAAAAAAGAACCAAAACATGTATGCCATAATTCTAGAGCTTCAAAATACATGAACCTAGAAATGACAGAACTAAAGAAATTGAGAAGCCTCAGTCACACAAAATTCCACCAAAAGTGTTGTACATTTATTCTTTTCAAGTGCTCATAGAATATTCACAAGTGAGATGCTATTCCAGAATAAAACAAGATTCAAATTTTGAATAAGGTGATAATATTTTTTCTGAATCCAAGAAAACTAAGCTGAACAGAATAACAGAAAGATGTAAAAATAAAAATTAGCATCTCTATTCGGTGAAGAGACTGGCCTACAGTTCTCTTTTGATTGATCTTCGTGTGGTTTTGGAATCAAGGTAATTATACCTTCCAGGAATGAATTTGGGAGTACTGCTTCCTTTTTAACTTCATCAAAGAGCTTGAGGAGTATTGGTCTTTGAAGTTCTTGTAGAACCCATGTAGGCTTAGGTTTTTTTTAGTTGGTAGGTTTTTAAAATTACTACTTTAATTTAAATGCCTGTTATTGGATTATTCATTGTTTTTGGCAATTCATAAGAATCTAGGAGTCTACTTCTGAATTCTCCAATTTACTGGCATACAGGTTTTCAAAGTAGTCATTAACAGTTTTTTCTGATTTTAACAATGTCCTTGTGATTTCACTTTTTAAATTTCTCCTTGCATCTCTCTCTCTCTCTCTCTCTCTCTCTCTCTCTCCCTCTCTCAATGTGTTAAATTGACTAAGAATTTGTCTATTTTATTCATTCTTTTGAAGAGCTAACTCCTCGATTCATTGTTTGTATTGTTTTTTTGGTCTCAATTTCATTGCTTTCTTTGATTTTATAATTTCCTGCCTTGTATGAGCTTTGAGTTTGGATTTTTCTTATTTTTCTAGATCTGCAAGGTTATTTATTTGGGTGTTCTCTATTTTTGTGATGTAGGCATTCACAACTACAAAATTCCCTCTTAGGACTGCTTTCATTGTGTCCCATAAATTCTACTATGTTGTATTGGCATTGACATTTAGTTCTAAAAACTGCCTTATTTCTGTTTTGTTTTCCTCTGCAATCCATTGCTTATTGAAGAGTGTATTGTTTAGCTTCCATGTATTTACATAATTTCTGTATTTTCTTTTATTATTTATTTCTAGTTTTATTGTGCTATTATTTGATAATATCCTACGGGTATAATTTCAAGGGCTTTTTTATCACTTACTTAAGTTTGCTTTATTGACTGATAAGTGGAAATTTTGGAGAAAGCTCAGTGTGTTGCTAAGAATATGTATTCTGTTATTGGGTGGAATACTCAGTAGACAGCCATTAAGTCAATTCATTAAAAGAGCCTGTTAAACTCGGATATTTGTTGATTTTTTAAATCTAGTTGATCTATTTATGATAGTGGATATTAAGTTCCCCCATTGTTATGGATTAAGAACTGGTGGGCAACTTAATGCCAGCTGAATTAAATCATCAGGGCACTGAGCATAGATGTTCCACCTGCGGAAAGTTGCCAGCATAAATAGAAATGTGAGAAGATGAAGCTAGGTATTGGGGGGTTGAGACGTTGAGGCATTGTGGGTTCTCCTATGTGTTGCTGTTTGAGCCACTGGTTCTCCTGGAGAAGCTCTGGTCCTCACATTGAGCATTGCTTCCTGGTTCTGAAGGGGAAAACATGTGCTACTTAATCTCCAGGATGGACTCGTCACGCCAGCTTCTTGGCATGTACTCAACTGTGCTTATAGTCTGATTTGCTCGGGGCCTCCGTGTCGCTGAGGATGGCTGCAGTGCTTTTCAAGACAGCCCTGGTCTTTGTTGTGAGTGTGACTTCTCGGCTCCAGTGTAGAGCCCTCAGCCTACCAGCACAGCTCCTTCACCCTGCTGGATAGACTTCCTAGCTTCCACACTGACCTTTGGGCCTTCACAGCACGGATCCATAAGAGAGACTGGCATGAGTCCTTCTTGTGGGCTCTAGACCTCCAGTTGGACTCGTGGGAGGCATTGTCATGAGCTCTGGGACTTCATCTGGACTCATGTGGGACATTGCTGTGGGATTCAGGCCCTTGGCTAACTGTTCCATGTCTTTAATGTTGTGGATAGATTTCCTGCTTTTCTTTGTGTTAATGCTGGGTGACCATGATAAAAATAATATTATAAACTCCATGTCTTGATTCTAATTGTTTTCCACACAACCCCTGACTACAAGAACCATCATAGTTGTGTTCATGTTTATATGATCTTCTATGTATGGCAGTATTATCAGATATTTAGAAATAAAGTACACATACAAAATAAACCTTTATGGACCAGAAAAAAAAAACATAAGGAAAATAAAAATATTATTCCTACCAAATGCAAGGTACAAAAATTTGTGATGTCATTCAAACAGTGCAAAGAAGATAATTTATTTTACTTTAAATATTTATGTTCAAGAATATTTAAAATAATTGACCTAAATTTCCACCTTAATGAAATAGAAAAAGTTTAAGACATTAAAGCCAAATTAAGGATGTTAAAAGAACATAAGATTGGAAAGCAATGAAATTAAACATACACACAAAATAAAGGAAAAAATAACATATACATAAAGGGATAAATGAAGAATATCACAATCTAGTTCTTTGAATAGATCAATACAATAGATAAAGCTGTAGCTAAAAGTAAGAGAATAAAAATGACCAATTAATACTATAAATAATAAGCATAATTACAGATTATACCAATACTGTAGTACAAGAAACAATTTTCTGTTAATAAATTTAATTTATTAATGAACACATTTTCTTAAAATAGTACTTAATGAAGTTATATAAAAATTTTTAAAAATAAATTTTGAATTTTGTAATTTTCACACCAATTAAAAAAGTAAACAAATAAATCAACTAAAATTTTCCATAAAGCGGCCTCCCTGGTAAATTCTCTAAAATAGTTAAACATAATACTGTAAATTCTTCTCAAATTCTTTTAGGACAAAGTAACCTTATTTAATTGGTTTTAGGACTTCAGCAAAACATTAACACTGAATTGTTTTTAAGACATTAAAAAAAACTAACACCTAATATCCCTCATCACCATGGACACAAAACTTTTTATGAAAATATAAAAAGTCAAAACCAGTAGTATATACAAAGGAAAAATTTTATAAACTGACATTTACCTCAGGAACACAAGTTTCAATTAACACGTATATTTAATGAAATTCAACATAAAATAAAGAAGAAAAAATGCAATTTTTAGTAGGCATTCACACTGATTAATATCATATCTTTCCATACAAGAGGAACAAAAGAGATACACTTCAATCTGTTAGAAGGTATTTATAACAACAGAAAACTAACACCATAGTTGATGGTGAAAAAACTAAATGCTATTTTCTAAAATTGCAAGAAATTCAAGGTTTTACTTTTAAATACTTCTGGTAAACATTACACTACATGTTGTATTTAATGCCATAAAACAAGCCAAAAAGCTAAATACATGCATATATTTTGTAACGTAATGAGTATAATATACTATTTGTAGGTGACACAGTTATGTAAAAGAAAAAACTGCAAGCAATCACCAAAGGGTACTAGATATAACTAAATTTAGTAAGTTAGAAGGATATAAAGTTTAGAAATAAAGCATTAAATTTTATAACCATGAATGTTTTGAAACTCAGATTACATAGTAAAGAATATAAATACTTAGTGATAAATAAGAAGTTACATAAACAGATAAAATATGTTTATGAATAGGAAGATTGTAAATTGTGAAACCAAGTCTTTGCAAATTAATCTGTAGATTTAGCAAGTCATCATTGAAATACAAGTTTTTTTGTACAAATTAGAATGTTATTCCAAATATACACCAATAAAAGGGATCTACAGTAAGAAAAAATGCTGACAAAGATGAAAAAAATATGGATTTATCTTCTAGTTCCTAGACTTATTATAATGCTGTAGTAGTCAAAACAATGTGCTATGTTGAAGACAGACAGACAAATAAAACAAATAGAGAATCTAGGGGGAAAAAAATAAATTTACCAGGTCAACTGACTTTAAAAAAAGTGTGTCAAAGTCCTTAAATGGGAATATTTTTTAAAAAGGAGGTTATAGAATTGCAATGGCAAGCAGTAACATTAAAACTACATGCAGACTTTGGAGGCGGATTTATTTACCTAGACAGGTACTGACTGGGATCATTCCCAGAATGTCAGGTGCTAATCTCTGTTGGTCTAGGACTTATATGGGATAAGCAAGAAGGAAGTTCAGAGGCAGAATGGCTTATCAATTGGGGACTGGTTTATACAATGTGGGTCACAGTGACCAGGCATTTCTAGAAAACAGAAGCAACAGGAACTGGATCAGAAACTATTACCTGGGCAACTAAGAAATTGAAATGTACTGGTGGAGGGGGAGGCATATTCTGTTACATTTTCCACCTTTTAGTTTCCCTGACAAATCACTGCTGGACATATTACATGTGATCTTTTGAGACAAGGTCTAACTACAAGAAGTAACATTGGGGTTATCAGTGCACCTAGGATGGGCTCTAATCAAGGTCCCTAAGGTTGTCTTATTACAGAGATTTTTTCCTAAATTGTTTTTTAGGAAGGGACATAATTTAAGAATGTCTGTTCTGTAACATTACACTGGCAAGGCAGTGAGAGAGTTAATCTGATCTAAGAGAGTGCACATTGGGCCTTGTATGCTTATCAAATCTTGGTCAAGTATTCAACTGATGGTTCAATTCTCTTGGGACAACTGTCCATGGAGTTGAAGACAAAAACACATCTAGCAAGGAGTGGGGAAGCAAGGACTGGGGTAAGCAAAATCCAGATCAAGTAACAAAAACCAAAGCTTACAGGGGGTCAAGGAAGAAAGGACTAGGGTAAGCAGCCTGAAAAGGCACAAAAAGCAAGGCAAATAGGAAGGGAACCATCTTGTGAACAATGTCCTCAGCTTCAGCCGTGTGTGGACCCACCAGTGTGTGTCGTCTCTTCAGAATGAACCTCAGAGGGGCTGCCCAGGTAAATTTTTCAGCAGATGTAACGCTGGATTTCTGAAATTTGTGAAGCTAGTTAATATGTACCTGGGTTGTATGTGTTAACAGGAATGTCTAGAGATATAGATGGTCTTTTAACTAGTTACAAGCTGTATACAGTTTTGATTTAATCTAGTTTTTGAGTTACCTTTCTCACAAAAGCAGGCCCATTGTTGTTGACAATGTCTAAGGGTAGAGCATATCTAGGGATGATATTTCACTGCAGGACCCTACAAACTTTTATTGACTTTTCAGTATGGGTAGGGAATAAGAGCTTGGGGCAAGTAACACAGACACTGAAACTTGAGCTGGCTGCAGGGGTATGGGTAGCAGTGCAGCAGCTTGAGTTTGCAGAAAATATGGTGTGGCTAGGTGTGTCTCTACATCATTGGTGGCAGGCTTCCAAACAGCAGCAGGAAGCAGCAGGTGAGCTTTGAGCAAAATAACTTTGTTCAAGGTGACCACAGCATATTTAGCCTGTCTTAACAGCTAGAGAACATTTTATCAGAAAGTTCCCAGGCAGTCATGGCCTGTTAGGCCCAGCCCTGGGCTGGAATATGGCAGGATTGAGTGGTTTTATCACTACAAGAGTCAGGTGGGGATTTTTGACCGGGCGAGGTCCAGCACAGAATGTGGTACCTGGACAATTAGGTCTTGACCTAAGAAGAGTTTTTCAGCCCTCTTAGTCAGAAGCACAGTGCCTATTAGAGCATGGAGGCAAAAAAGGAGATAGCCCTTAGCTACTGGATCCAAGTATCTGCACAGGTAGGCCATGGGCTCTCCAAGGAGTTGATAGTCTGAGAAAGTATCACTATTTTTGTGGACTCAGGATCCAGTTTTTCTTGGAGCCAGAAGCTCCAAGAAATTTATAGAATTTCTTTCTTATAACCAATTTTTGCTGGATATTTTAGTAGAACTTTTTTGTCATTCCAGCAAGCAGTTTAGCAGTGTCTTTATACAGAAATGCTTTTTAAAGAGGGAACAAGTTTTTGAACCTGTGGGAAGTTGAGTCCAGGTCAGTTGTGAAGAGGTCCTGTATGACAGGAGCCAATTGAAAGCAGAAGAAGGAATGTTTTTTAGGCCCAGGCAGGTGTACAGCATCCCATAGGTGGCAGAAGACTGAGGCAACATATATGGAGAGAAATTGTGGTGCCATCAGCAGTTCAAAAATCTTGAACTGACTTTAAAGACAGAAGAAATATGCCTTAGCATACTTTGAAAATATATACAATTTGTTCAGGGGACCATGATGGAGCAGAAAGGGACAGAGTAACCTCAGATAGGTGATGATGGCTTGGCTAAATTTCCAAAAAATACTCCCCCCAAATAATGGGAGAGTTCTTTTCTTTTTTTTTTCCCAACCTGACCCCAATGGGAGAGTTCTTAATGCTTTGTAGCAATTGAGTCAAAATGAACTGACCTTTTATCTCAGGATCTTACAATTTAAGGGCCTTTGGGGAGCAACTCGCAAGCAGAGGAAGGCATCTTTCAAATCAAGAATAGTATATAAAAGAATGTATGGGTCAGAAATCATAGAGTGCAAGATGATGGGTATATTGTTGATGGCATGGAGATCTTGCCCAAGGTGATTAACAGCCTATAATGCTAATGTGTGAATGAAGGCCTGTTTGTGCTTCCCATGACATCTGAGAGCAATGGAGGGGGGCATCACAGTGAGGTGGTACAGTTGATGGCCAGGCCCAGAAGTGAGGCTTTAGTTTATTCTTCTGGGAGAATAGTTTTCAGAACTTCAGGATTGTGGCTATCTGTCTCAGGTTGATGCAAATGTCAACTTTCTCTTGGGCAACAAAGTTCAAAGTACAGGGTTAAATGAGGGGGAGGTTGGTTGGGTGTGAAGGAGATGTTCTCCTAGGATGTACATTTGTGCCTAGAAGAATAGGATCAAGCTAAGAGTTTCTAGTAGCCTCAATGATGGTAACTTTTTGACTGAGGGAAATTTGGAAGGCAGGGAGTTCTGTTTAATTGTACTTGGTAGAGCTCAGTCTGTCTTACCTAAGCAGGCCTAATAGACTGAAACTTATTTGTCAGGGCTGACTTTCCAATTTTTGCTCAGTCAAAATGTAGAACTCAGAAAGAATCATTGGCAGTTATCTTAGGTGTGTGTTAGATGACCCTACCTGAGCAGGATAGGGGTGTAATCAGAAAGTTCTGGAGGCAGGGCCTCTGTAGCTGGTCATAGACAATGGCTCACTAGAATCAGTTCAGTTGGCTGGAAGTAAGTGATCTGAGAGCAGGGAGTGAAGCTATAGCTGATGGCAGCAACCGTGGCAGCCAACAAGTTGCTAAGGTGGAATTCTCAGGAAGAATGGACCTCTTTCTCTTTTTTTCTTCTTTGAGATACAAGATGCAGTTTGGTTTTATATTCAGCTCCATAAAACCCCTTTTCCTGCAGTTAAGGGCTGTAGGCTTTAGCTAATTTGTTCCCAATCTATCTTCCTACAGTATGTTTTGTACCCTTGAACTACAGAGTAACAGACAAAGTGGCTGCCTCTCAGAGAGAGACTATTCGGATGCCTGCCTGGCCGCATGCCTCACAGGGTGTAATCCATCTTAGGAGAGTGCAAGGCCTCTGTTATGCCATATGTTGATCACCATGGAACTGCAGGTGAAGGCCCAATCAGCCACCATGACCAGTGATTCCCAATGCTGGTGCACAGATAGAGCAGCCTGTTGCTTATGCTGTCCATCTCACTTGTTCACGCATTCATTCAGGAGGTACTCAGTGGTTAAACATTCCAAACCCCTTTCCTTGAGGGTGGCCATAACAAGAGTTGATCAAGCTCTTCTTCTGCTTGAACTGGTTGAGACTTACAGGCTGACTAACTGGGGTGCCCTCAGGGGTTTTACTAGAATCAGGCAGGCAGGCAGAGAGACAGACAGATTGGGTCCTCCTCCCTTTAGGGTCTCATGTGAGCCACTCTAGTGCAGAGCCAGGAATCCTCCTCCAGACCTCCCATAGGATTTGAGTAATCACAAGGGTGTGCCTTCCCATCAGGACCTAGAGAAGTCCTTTCTCTATTCACAAGGGCCATGACCAGTAACCAAGGAGGTTAACATGGTTGGTCTTTCTGGCCAACACAACAGATGCAAAGGCAAGCAGAAACATCCAAACAATACCCAGGATTTGGAGGAAGATTTATTTATGTCAATGGGCACTCATCAGGATCATCCCCAGAGCATCAGGCCCTGATCTCTGGTAGTCTAGGTCTTATGTGGGATAAGCAAACAAAAAGTACAGAAGCAGAATGTCTTGTCAATTGGAGATTGATTTTTACAATGTGCATCATAGTGACCAGCTAAGCATCACAGTGACCAGCTGTTTCTAGGAGACCAAGCAACTGCAACTGGAGCAAAAATTATTTATTACCTAGGTAACTAAGAAACTGAAGTATACTAGTGGTAGGGAGGCATTTTCTGTTACAGAATGATTAGCTCTCACAGGAAAAAAAAGGTAACCTTTGACATTTAACTCACCCTACTCATTAAATTAAATTGAAATAGATCATAGAGTTAAATGTAAAAACTGAAACCAGATAACTGTAAAAGTAAATATACTTAGAAATCTCCACAACCTTGGCACAGGCCACCATTTCTTAGAGCACAAAAGAACACTGACAATAAACAGAAATAAACAGATAAATGGTGCTCATCTGTTTTTATAAACCTTTTCATTTGGAGTACCATTGAATAAAAATGAAACAAAATACTAGCAGAAAAAAAAAGACTTACAATAGGCACAACTAACAAAAGATTCTGTTTTGAATGCAGATAAATGATGCTTATCTGCTTTTATAAATCTTCTCATGTAGAGTATCATTTAGGAAACATAAAACAAAGTATAGAGTAGAAGAAAAAGACTTGTAATAGGTATGATCCACAAAAATTTCTATTTGGAATATATAAGGTGCTTTTCTACTGCTACAGTGTGACAACCACTACCATCTGGAGAAAGTTCAAACAGACACTTACCAAAGACTAGGAGAAGTATGGAGTATAAGGCAATCTGCTTAACATCACTGATGAGAAAAATATAAACTAAAATCATATTTGCATTTTAAACTGCCTACTACACATTTAAACTGAACACAAGATTCATAATAGGTGTTGGAAAGAATACAGAGTAACTTGAATTCTCTATACATTGCTGTTGAGAATGCAGAGCTGTGCAACCGTTGAAGAAATCATTTGAGCAGTAATGTGAAAACTACCTGTATGAAGCAGCATTTCCATTCATAAATATTTCCCCTAGAGATAGAAAACCCCTAGATCTACAAAGAGATTTGAACATGAATGCTAATTGCAGCTTCATTCAAGAGAATAAAAAATCAACCCAAGTACCTCTTAACAGGTGAATAAATATATAAATTGTGATATAATCATATAATAGCATATTACTCAGAAATATAAAAAGACCTACTGGTACATGTGATAAATGCATGACTTTAAAGATCAAACAGGTTGAGCCATCAAACACACACAGTAAACTGTATGTGCTATATACTTTTATTAATAAGATATTTTTATTTTTCATTTTTTTAAATGAAGTACTCTCTTTGGGACCCGAAACTCCCGGACCGTAGAGTGGCCTGAGCTGTTTGGATTGAAAGTCTGCACAGACCTGCATCTCGACTCGACTCTTTGGGACTGGTAAGCACGCCCTTCATCCACAGGGAACTGCCTGGAGATCAGCATCTGGGCCAGGTCTGTTTGGGCCCATAGCCCTGCCCTTCATGCCCAGGAAGTCTCCGAGAAAGCAGCATCTCAGGCTCTCTTTGGGACCCGAAACTCCCGGACCCGTAGAGTGGCCTGGGCTGTTTGGATCAAAAGTCTGCGCAGACCTGCATCTCGACTCGACTCTATGGGGCTGGTAGGCCCGCCCTTCATCCGCAAGGAACTGCCTGGAGATCGGCATCTGGGCCAGGTCTGTTTGGGCCCGTAGCCCTGCCCTTCACCCCCAGGAAGTCTCCCAGAAAGCAGCATGTCAGGCTGTCTCTTTGGGACCCGAAATTCCCGGACCCGTAGAGTGGCCTGGGCTGTTTGGATTGGGAATATTGTGGAGACTGGCATCTTGGCCAGGTCTGTTTGGGATCGGGGACTTTTCAGAAACAAACATTCTGACCTGACTCTTTGGGACCTGTAGGCCATTCACTTGCAGGGAACCTCCTGGAGACTTGCCTGGGACAAGGCACAGAGGACTGGCCTGCCTGAGATTCCACAGGCTCCGGGGTG
>PVJX010016248.1:0-40747 GCA_004027295.1 Dolichotis patagonum
GAATTCATGAACAAGAATCAAACTGCATGCAAGATACTTCACAGAATCAATAACTGGGATTGTGTCCTATTAAAGCATTTTTTCATTTCAACAAAATCTCCAGCATAACTTAAAGAAAACCCACAAATTGGGAAAAATTTTTGTGAATGGTCCCTCAGACAAAGAACTTCTGTCTAGAGTATATAAAGAATTTTAAAAATCAGATCTCCAAAATTCAAAGACCCATTCCAAAAATGGGCATCTGAGATGAATACACAGTTCTCAGATGAAGAAATACAAGTGGAAATAAATACATGAAAAAATGTTCAGCATCATTTGTCATTAGAAAAATGCTAATTAAAACAACACTGAGGTTCCATCTCACCCCAGAAAGAATGGCCAGGACCAAGAAAACTACCAACAACAATTGCTGGAGAGGCTGTGGGGAAAAAGGAACTCTTCTGCACTGTTGATGGGTGTGTAGACTAGCGCAACCACTATGGAGGTCAGTGTGGAGATTTCTCAAAACCTGGGATCGAAGGTACCATTTGACCTAGCTATCCCACTTCTGGGCATATTCCTAGAAGAACTGAAAACATCATACCACAGTAATATATGTGCACCCATGTTTATAGCAGCACAATTTGTAATAACCAGATCTTGGAAACAATGTACATGCCCATCAACTGAGGAATGGATAAAAAAGATGTGGTGTTTTTATACAATGGAGTACTACTCTGCTATAAAGAATGATCACATTGAGATATTTATAAGTAAATGGATGCAACTTGAGACCATACTCATAAATGAAATAAATCCAACTCACATGTGTAAATACCATATAGTCTCCATAGTGTAAGAAATGGTAAGAGTACATAAGATACAAAAATTCAATAATCACAGTGAAAGGATAAGTATCTGCTTAAAGGGGAATAAATAATATCTCAAGGAAGATGAGGAAAAAGAAAAAGGAAGGGAAAAATTTCTAAAATTATATAAACACACTTAGGATAGTTAAGATGATTGTGCTAAAAACTCTTTAAGTTCTAGGAACCAAATAGTTAACATTCATATGATTGGGATAATTGTGCATATTATTATATAGTGATCTGAGGAACTCTTGAAGATCATTATGTAAAATAGCAACCCTAGTTATGCTCATACCACTTTGTTTTGAAGGCCTATATTGTCAGTGTTCTGGGCTCTTTGCTACTGTTGTTTATATCATTTTTGTTTCATATTTTTCTAAGAATTTGTTTTGTTTTCTCTTGTTTTGTTTTGTTTTTCCCTCTAATGCAGAAAGGATAGTTATACATGTAGATACTCATGCGTGCATAGAATTTTAAAAAGTTTATGAGAATCGATAGTACAATGCATGATGAAATGAACAGCTACTTTGAAGAAAAAGAGACACTAAGGTACCCAGTGCTGATTCCATAGCATCATGATATGAAATCCAGCCATACTATTATTCTTCGTTCGAGTGATTTTAGTCTGTTTTGTTTTTTTTAATTTCATGTAATGTCCATACATGAAGGTATTTTGAAGAGAATCAGAGACATTATGGCAGCCATTGTTGACTTCCGTATTGTCTGGTCTTGAAGACCTAAAATCCCTTTATCATCGTGTTCTGATCAGTTTTATACTATTTTGTTTTGTATGAATTCATTGTATGTGAAAACATGCACAACTATTTGTAAGAAAACAAGAGACAATATGATAGACAGTGAAGATCTCTGGTTGTCTTGCTTTGAAATCTATCTCTTACAGTCTTATTTTATGTTTTGTTAAGTTTAATTTTACCCTCTTTAAAAAGAAAAAAAAGACATTGACATTTAAACAAACCTTTTACTCAAAAGTCTTATTTTTTCACATATGCACATACATAGCTATTAGGCACTTCAAGCTTAATATAGCTAAAATAAAGTGCTTCATTCTTTCATTACCAATCCTTCATTTCCTGGTTCCTTTGATTTCTAAAAATCTTTCAAGTTGTGCAAGCCCAAAACCATTTTTGAGCATGTTTTCTCTATATTAGACCATAAAATATTCCTCTTAATCTTTCACCACAATATCAAAAAGTTCAACTACTTCCTTTTCAATGCCATCTCCCTGATCAGAAATGTTTTTCTTAATAAAACTGGAAAAATAGATTTCAGAACAATTGAAAGATTGTAAGTCATTATGATATAGGGGAAAAAAAACTCCTTAAGTACTATATATTCAGTATGAGTTCACGTTCTCTAAAATTGAAGAATGAATTTTAGGAACAATGGAGGTTAAGAGCAGAATATACTTATTGAAAGAAAAAAAGCTGTCTGAGAGAGAAAGGAGTCCCAAGTAGGTTGCCAAAGACTGTTTTTTCTAGGGACTTTTATAGAATAAAACTACAAATTGAAGCAGGTCTAAGGTTAGGAAAACATTAGAACTCACAAGGTGGGTATGAAGTGGGACAGAACTATGGCCAACCAATAATATTAATTGCTCAGGTAAAATTTATTAACTGATTAAATAGGGAACAAGTGGGAAAACCAGTCATGTAAGCAAGTGGGCATACTAAATGGGCAGTGACTCATCCCTGTAGGGTTTTGGGATCATGACTCCTGGATTCCTCAGGGTGTTAGGGACCTATTTAGAATATCAAATCCTGATGTTTACCCTTAGGATGGGAGTGTGTTTGCTTGATCTTTTTTGTCTTGAGGTCTGGCTCACAGTTGGAGGTGTCTGTCTCCCCCAAGGTTGGTCTTCTGCACTGGTTTCTTGGAGGGCCCAGCCCTATCTGACTGCCTATAATATTTCTATTTAACTCAGCTGCCTGTAACAAGTACAGGCTCAGCATTACAGATAACTGAAGAAATCTGCACAGAAAAACCAGGAGAAAAGACAGCAGTGATGAACTAAGTCACTGAGGGTTTCAGAAGTATTTAGCCTATATTTTCCTTGAGAAAAATCCCCATGAAAATGAACATTGATGATTTCCAGTATCGGATTGAACATCTCAGAAATATTGTGGTATGGAAAAAAGGGGAAATCAAGTACTAGAGGATGAGGAGAAAATCCAGCAAAAAATAGATCTCATAAAGTATGAAAGAGAAAAAACCTTCTAAAATATAGTAACAACTTGAAGGATAAGACCTGCAGAATGTAAATGCAGTGCAGGAAGACTATAGACCAGACAGAAAGTATTTACCAAGATCAGAATAAAAGACAAAGAGTTCAGTATGACAGAGTACACTGTGAAGAGGGACTACAGGTGAGTTTTCAAGCCAAGAATGGTATAAGAATGAGAGATTGAGGTCTTTACAAGGGATTGAAGACTTAGGAAAAGTTGTGAGTTAGAAAATGTAGGTATTTCAGAAATGCGTTCTGTGGTCCATCCTATTCCTAATTAAATCTTTAGGGACACCTGCATTGTGCACAAATGTCTTCCTTTAAAATTGCATTTTGTCAGTGCCATTTACTCAGGTCTCATAGAAGGCTCTTTTTGATTCTTACACTGTTTTGGATCAATGTTAGTGTGTTGTCTTATAACTGCTTTATATGTACTGTGCCTAACTGTCTAACAGGAAAATTTTGCTTTTGAGGGTTTTAAACCTTTTGTTAAGAAGGACTAGGTCAGGCATGGTGGTGGACAATTGTAATCTTAGCACTTGGGAGGCTGAGCCAGGAAAATCACCACAAGTTTGAGGTCAGCCTGGGCTACATACAGAATGAATTCCAGTCCAGCCTACATAGCAAAACACTGTCTCAACAAACAATCCCCCTCCAAAACAAGAAACTAAAGAATAATCTCCACAGTAAACACACCAGAAAAATGAAGGCATAATACCAATGAAAACAATAGCCTAGTATTTCTAAATTAGCTGAAAAAAGACAACCTTTAAATTTTTGAACAGAATAAATTTAAAAAAAACAAGAAATAGACAACAGAACAAAATAAAAACTCACAGAACTAAGGAAGTAATTACAAAATAATTATAAATAAATGAGAGTTGTGGCCATCAAAATATAAGGTGAATGTTTAAAAAATTATTACGATGAAAGACACATTGCCATTAACCCTCTCAAGTGTGTTCCTCTTACCTGGAACACACTTTCTGTATCATTCTCATGACTTTCTGAAACAGTTCTGAAAGTTTGCTTTCATTGGCTTTATGAGGTGTGATTAAAGGTATAGTGAATACAGCTGCAGAGTAACATCCAATGGAAAGACAGATTCATAATATGGCAGGATACCTTGATGGCAGACTAGAGGAAACAGTATTCAGAAGATACCAAGATGTATAGGTTCTCAAATGTACAAGAGGGCAAACAATATCCCAAACACATGAAGGCAACTTAACAGTGAAAACCACCAGATGGCTTTTAGAATTAGTAGTGTTTAGAAAAAGAAGAATGACCACTTCTTGATTCCAGCACTACCTATAACCCAGGTCTGGGGAGCATGTCTTATTGGGAAAAGTTCCAGCCCCCAAGAGAAGAATGAATGCAGAAGTGACTGGTGGACAGTTGTAATCAGTGCTCAGGCCAGCAGTCACTGCCCAGTGCTCATCTTTCCTAGGTCTCTTTCTACCAGGAAATAGAGGTCAGTGATGGAGATATTTGTAAGATAGGGTCTCCTTAGATCAGAAACCTAAGGATAGAGCAAGCCAGAGAAACACTCATAGAGCAGTGACTAAGTTGGGAACAACAAGCCCTAGAACAATTCCCTCCCCCCAAAAGGCACTGTTCTGGTTAAGGATGTGGAACTAGGCATTAAGGGACCTGTGGGACAGTGAGACACAGGGGCATGCAGCAGCTTTGGTGTGATGCAGCACTGGAGAAAACATACTGGAGCACTGTCAGTGTAGCCAATCTGCCACTACCTCCTCTTAAATGCCACCAAGCTCTGTGTCCATGTGGGATCTCACTTACCACCCATCCTCCAAACAATGTGGAGAATGGCATCTGAGCTGGATCCCTTATACTGCCCATTAAAAGCTGCAGAACTCTTCGGTTATGTGAACTACCTCCCATTAGCCCGTAAATGCTACTGAATTCCAAGCAGCAGGGTCATCCTCCGTTGAGCCCTAAACATCACTGAATTCACAGGCTGGATAGAAAATACTTGTGAGACATGAACAAAGAGTTTTGTACAAATAGAGAAAAGGAGCATGATTGGAAAGTGTTACTCAGTGTGTTCACTCAGAGAGATATAAATGAGGGGTAGGAAGAGTAAAGAGGATACATAAGCAGTCCCCAGGATTATCATGTAAGGACAGGGACAGAGACTGAGGAATCTCTTCCAGAGATCAACAGAAAACAAGGTGTCTGACCATTCCTCAGTTTTCACCTCCAATCCAATTGAAGCAGTCCAAGAATAAGAGAAGTCTAAAACTCAGGGCCTGTTACACTGACAGAAGAACAAATCAAACTTCACAGAGCCCTGTCTTCAGAGGGAATAAGAGTCTATCTCAGTGATCCATGTGAACACTTCGGCCTCTTCATTCACCGGTAGGCAAGAGTAAAAGTAATTGGTGAGTGAGCTCAAACACAAGTTGTCATATCTAAGCTCCTAGTTACAACCATAGAGTATTGAAGCTCAGCACCCCACAAATGCTACAAGGCAAGTTCTGTCCATTTTAACTATGGGAAAAGAGCACATTCATTCAATTCTGACTGCAGTGTAAAACAGAACTGAAAGGTCTATTTTGTATAGTTGTATTCAGTGGGTTTTTTTTCCTTTCTTCTTTCATTTAATATTTTATATATATATATATATATATATATATATATATATGAATGAATTGGAATCAATTTTTATTTAGATTATATATAGTTGTACCTAGGTTCACAAACTCAATTCTTTCAATGATTCTGGTTGCAAACCTAACTGGATGGGAACCAAATCAAATTTCTTCATATGGACAACATTGAATCTAACAACTGAATTTGACTTGATTCTCATCCAACTTGGACTGTAACCAGAATCATGGAAAGAATCAAGTTCATGAACCGAGGTACCACTGTCATATCTGGTTAGTCTTCACTAAAAATTTCATTGTCATATCTGGTTAGTCTTCACTAAAAATTGTATATGGCGGATTCAAACACAAACTTTCTATGAGCATGTTAATTGGTTCCAGCCTTCTTACTGGTTTCCTCAATCTCTAATTGTACCTGTATTCCCCTTCTTTCTTTGTCCCACCTCTAGAATAACCACCAAACCTCATCTACCCTCTCCCTCCATTGCAGATATAAAAATCTTATCACCAAAATCCCATCTCTTTTACTTGCTATTATCTTTTTCTTCTTTTCTTCTCACTAAAATGTTTTATTGTTTTTTCCTCTTTACTTACCTTATTCTCTACACCTTAGCCTACTTGCCATCAGTACTATTTCATTCTCTTGATTTATAGAAAACAATATGAAATTTGTATAAGTTTTAAATTACATAACTGATATATGGTTGGCTCTGTAGATACACATATAACTGGCAGTTGCTCTCTCCTTGTAAAACAATGACTGGGACTAATCCCATTATGTTGATTAAGTTGAACATGTTCATAAACAGCAAAATGTTACCAAAGCCAAAGTCACAGAGAGACATATAAAGGGTAATGAAAAATGCAGTGAATATTGATATTTAAAAACATTACAGTAAAAGAAACATTGCTAAACATAAATTTTTTGAAGGCCAACTATTTTTATTAAGTGCAAGAAGATTAATGGCAATGTGTCTTATACCATAATAGCTGAAATAACTTCTTGAATACTATCAGACCATAGTGGATGAAAATAGAAATCAATAGCAAAACAAACTAAAGAAACTACACAAACACATGGACATTAAATAATACAATCTTAAATAAGCAATGAGTCACACAAATCAGGGGAGAAATTAAAAGGTCCTGAAGTCAAATGGGAATTGTCATCAGGTGTGGTGGTGCATACCTGTAATCTCAGCACTTAGGAGGCAGAAGAAGGATGATCACAGTGAGTTAGAGACCAGCCTGGGCTATATAGTGAGTAAGTCTAACCTGAATTACAGAGTAAGACCCTGTCTCAAAAAGAAAAACAAAAAGATAATGGCAGCATAAACATATAGAGCCCAATGAAAGCAATTAATTATAACAAGGAACTTTGTAATCATCATTTAAAAAATACAGTGACCCCAAATAACCTAACAATGCATTTCAAGATCCTTGAAATAGTAGAGGAATGACAATCCAAGGAAAAAATTTTAAAGATCAGAGCAGAAATCAATGAAATTGAGACTATTGAAAAGATGAAGATTGAAAAAACCTTTAGGCAAGTAACAAAAAAAGAAAGAAAGAAAACACATATCAATACAATTAGAAAAAGAAAAGTAAAAACATGCTGGGCACAACTAAAATCCAGATGATATTAAAACTTTATATTACAATACACTGGAGAATCTAGAAAAAAAGTGTGCAAATTCCTAGACACGTTAATTATTAAAACTGAACAAATATAGGAACCCTGAAAAGACAAATAACAAACAATGAAATAGAGACAGAAAAAAATCTGTCTTAGTTACTTCTCATTGCTGGGACAAAATAACTTATATTCACAAGTTAAAAGAGGATAGGTTTATTGTAGCTCACAGTTTGCTTACTCTAATTTGCTTACTAAAAGGCAGGGTGGCATGGAAGAGGAGGATGCCAGGGTAGGAAAGGTCCATGACCGGATCGGCAGGAAGAAGGGAAACAGTGAGACTACATTTCCTCTTATCCTATCCAGACTACAAGCCTATTGGTTGATGCCACCCATAATCAATGTGAACACTCCCATTGTCCACATGGAAAGCTATGCTAAACCAATCAGTGGACTAAGTTAATTATCACACACCATTAATTCATATTCAAACAGTCAGATCCAACCACATATAAAAAGCCCCACCTCTGAGTGAATGAGGCTTTGAGAAAATACCTAGATATGAGCCACAGCATAACATAAAGAAAAGATCATGACACAGTGGATTCACCACTGAATTTTACCAGAATATCATGAAAGAACTAATGGCAATACTCAACAAATTCTTCTATGAAATTGAAAGACAAAGAAACATACAAAGAATCAAAAGAAAAAGAAAGCAACAGACAATATCCTTCATGAACTTTATACTCAACAAGATATTTGCAAACACAGTGCAAAAGATCATTGAAAAGATCATACATTATAATTAAGTAAGTTTCATCCCAGGGATGCAAAAATTGTTCAACACATATAAATCAGTAAAAATGACATACTACATAAAAGAAATAAGGAGAAAAATCACAACAATTTCAGAAGTCAGAAAAAATCCAACATAGAATCATGATTTTAAAAGAATCTTAGTTAAAAAATTATAGAAAGAATTTACGTCAAAATTATAAAATTCATCTAAGACAAACCCACAGAAAACAGTATACTAAGTTAGGAAATTTTGAAAGCATTTCTTCTAAAAGCAGGAGCAAGTAAAAAGAATCCATCTCATCCCTAATATTGTACTCAAAACTTTAGCCAAAATAATCAAGAAAGAGAAATAAGTAAAATGAGTATGAAGAAGAAATAAATATAATTAATCTTGTTTTCGGAAGACATGATCCTTTGCAAAGAATATGCAAAGAATCCACCAAAAGACCCTTAGAACTAATGAAATATTTAAGAATGTGAAAGAATATAAAAGCAACACAGAAAAATCAGTATCATTACTATACACCAACAATAAACCTATCAAGAGAGAAATCAGGAAAAAAAATCCCATTCATGGTAATTTCAGAAAAATTAAATACCTCAGAATTAACCAAACCAAAGAAATGAAAGACCTGTACAATGAAAACTATAATACTCTTAAGAGATTTAAAAGGACATTAAACAATGTAAAGACGACTCCTGTTCCAGAATAAGAAGAAACAATATTGTCAGAACGGATATATTTCTTAAAAGATATATAAATTTAATGCAATTCCAATCAAAACAGCAACAAAATTCTTCACAATATTAAAAAAATCATATATTCTATATTGAATCAGAAGAGACCCTGAATAACCAAAGCAATCCTGAGCAAAAATAGTGAAGCAAGAAGCATTACAATCCTGGATTTCAAGTTATACTACAAAACTACAGAAATAAAAAGAAAATGGTAGAGGCACAAAAGCAGATTTGTTGAGCAATGAAACAGAATTAAAGTTGCAGAAAAATCGCATGTTGCTTCACTCATCTTTGACAAAGGGGCCAAAAGCATATGCTGGAAAAAAGATAGTTTGGTTCACAAATAGTGCAGGTAAAAATGATAATCCGTATGCTGAAGAATGAATCTAGACCCTTATGTCTCACAATGTAGTAAAAATAAATAAAAATGGACCAAAAACCTATATATGAAAACAGTAATACTTCTTAAGCAAAAAAGGAAGAAGCTGCAGTAAAATAATGCAATAATGATTATGAGCAAATATCTTCAGTAATAACTTTAAATGTGAATGACCTCAGTTACACAATCAAGACATAGATTGGAAGAATTGGTCAAGAAGCACAATCTACAGTATGCTTATAGAAGAAGCACATTTCAACCAAAAGGAAATTCATTTCCAAAATAGTTAAAATTTTGAAATAAATGCTATTTGTAATACAAGCAGGAGTAGCTATTTTATCCCCAGCGGTGTGAAATTCGAGTCAAAACTGATCAAAAGCAAAGAAGGTCACTTCATACTGGTGAAGGGAAAAATTCAACAAGAAGAGATAACAATTATAAATGCATTTGCACTAGACACTGGTAACATATAAATTCATAGGAAAAACACTGCTTGGAATAGAGATGGGATAAACTTCAACAGAATTGTAATGGATAACCTTAATTTCCCACTATCACAAACACATATGAACTAGACAAAAAAATCCAAAAAGAAATATCAAAGTTGAAACGCATCTTTAAACAAATGGTCTTAACAAATATCTACAAAGTGTTCCGCTCAATAACATACACATTCTTCTCAGTAACACATGGAAATTTCTCCAAAATAGATCACATCCAGCCTAGCCTATAAAGCATGCTTAAGAAAATACAAAAGGATAAAAATGATCTCATGAATGTTACCAAATATGAGTACAATGAAACTGAAATCAATGGCAAAAGAAGTCACAGGAATCACACAAACATATGGAGATTAAATGAAGCAACCTTGAATAATCAGTGAGTTACAGAAAAAAATCAAGGAAGAAATTAGACAGTTCCTAGACTCAATAGATAATGCCAGTAACAGCATACCAAAACCTATGATACACAATAGAAGCAGTCCTAAGAGCAAAGGTTATAAATGTGAATTCTCACAGTAAAAAAAGAGTGAACCAAGGTAAATAACATAATGATTCACCTCAAGGTCCTAGAAATACAAGCACAATCCAAATCCAAAGCTATTACAGGAAGAAAATTATGGATATCAGAATAGAAATTGAGGAAATTTAGAACATAAAAAATATAAAAGTTCAATTAAAAGATGAATCTTTGAAAGAAAAGCCAAGATAGGCAAAACTGTAGCCAATCTTACAAAAATTGAAAGTTATAAAATGTAATTAGAAATGAAAAAGGTGAAATCACAATGAAAGATCCAGAAATCCAGATTACTAGGCATTACACTGAAAACCAGTACTCCAATAAACTGAAAATTTAACTTTAAAAGCATACAAACTTCCAAAACACAGTGAATAAGACACCAAAACGTATCTAATCCAATAAGAGGTAATGAAATTAAAGCAGTAGTAAGAAATCTACCAACTAATAAATGGGATCTGATCAAATCACCACTGAATTTCACAAGAACTTCATGGAAGAGCTAATGCCAATACAACTCAAACTATTTAATGAAATAGAAATGGAAGTACTGCTAAAGTCATTCCCAGAAGCTAGATTTAACCCTGATTTCAAAACCATATAATGACTCATCTAAAAGAAAACTACAGGCCAATCTCTTTAATGATCGCAGATTCAAATATCCTCAACAAAATATTGCCAAAAGAATACAACAAATTGAGTAATTAGCAACAAATCAGTCTCTGTGAGATTCAGAATCCAGACACTGGCATATAACAATTTGGGAAAGAGCAAAAGGAGGGAGGTGTATTCTTAACAATCAGGAAGAGTCTGAAGGGAGAATTGGAACACACGGGAAAAGTGAGGAGACAGGCCTCAATGCAGAATAAGGAGGTAACAAGCTTCACTTTCCCCTGACTTCTGGCCTGTGGTGTGACAGAGGTGGCTCATATCTACAGAGACATAGTGAAGGTGAGTGACTCCAGAAGCCTTCATGGAGAAATGCAGCAGTGGAACAGAGCAGTAAATGCTGTGAACTACAACAGCTGGTGAGTGACTCCAGTTCAAGTGTCACAGTAGAGAGAGTGTTGGCCAGGCTCGATTTTAGGGAGGAGTCAACTGAACCTGGGGCACTGAATAGCCCTGGGTTGGCTTCCTCTCTGGGCTCCCAGTAACTGGGAAGGGCATAGCTGGAGGAGATATACAGGGCGAGGGAAGCAAAGTCAGACAGGCAAGAGAGACCCAAAGTGTTGTAGGATAAACAACTCAGGTCCCAACCAAATAACCAGAGGCCAGAATCAGCTTGGACTTCTGTGGAGTTGAAAGTACCAGAATTGGAAGACCATAGAGTGGTGTGGTTCTAATCTGTTTGTCTTCCATTTCTCTATTTTTTCCTCTTATCCATTTAAATGTTCTCTCCTGAGGGTGACAGTGCTCTACGGAGGTGATACTTACTGTACATTGTATTCTGATTTCTTTTAGAATTTGTAATATAACTATAAATCTTGTTACTATGGTTACAGGTAGCAAACTAACAGTTACCTCTGTCATTTTCTATGTGATTGATGCTGTTATTATTGAAACTATTACTTTATCCAAGATGACATAGTTGTTGTGATCATTGTTCTTTGTTATGTACCAATACTGATATTGTCTGAGGGTCATAAACAATACTATAGTCCAGCACCAAAGAACTGGTTTCTAGGCCAAATATGCAGCAAGTTCTCATCTAATAAATTTAGAGGTACAATCTCAGCACAGACTCAAAGTCAAAAGCCCACTGAAACTAGAACGCATCTCTGAAAAGTATCGATTTCCTAAAGATGTCTTGGTAATAATAACAAATGTCCCTACCATAAGCATTTTGCAAGCATCAATGCAGAAAAATATTTTTAAAAATACACAATGAGAAAACATGGAAGCAAGATAAAACTACAGACCTCAAAATTGCCAAAGGCAAATAATCCAGGCAGCACTGAAGTGAAAGAAGTCAAAATATACCTAGGAAAAATTTTTGAAACTGTAACAGCAGAAGTAAAAAAGCAGATCTGTAAGGCTCTAATAAAAGTAGAAACAATTCCTCAGATAACTAAAGAGGCATTGACCATAGTGAAGGTGATGGTTAATGAATCCAGAGTAGATACACATTTTTTAAAAATTGAGGAGCTTAGGAAAATAATGGAAACCATGAATGCCAAAGATAGAAAATAAATGGATGGCATAAAATAGATTTAAACAGATGCCAAGAGATTAAAAAGTCCATTGAAAGTATACACAGCAGAATCATACAATGTGAGGATGAAATATCAGACCTAGAAGAAAAGTTTGTGGTTACTGATCATAAAATGAAAGACTTCTAAAAACAGTAAGGGAATACAAAAATTCAAATGAGATTGGGCGCTTCAGGGTGGTATGGCCGTAGATGGGAATGCAATAATTCAATCTAACAACTGTGAGACAATGCAAATAAGCATAACAAAAAATTGACCAGAATCAATGAAAAATCAGAAGATACCACAAAAGACATAAGAAAATCTGCTTACAGGAATAATGGCAGAAAATTCCCAAAAGTGGAAAAAGAATTTGACATACAAATAAGTGAGGCATGCAGTTTATAAATAGATATGATCAGAAAAAAAATCTACACCAATACGTGAATACTAAAGATTCCAGGAATTCAATACAAAAACAGAATATTAAAAGATGTTACAGCAAAGAAACAAAATACTTATAAGTGCAAACCTATCAGACACCCAACAGATTTCTCATCACAAACTCTTAAATCAAGGAAAGCTAGAACTGAAGTATTTCAAGTCCTAAAAGAAGACAACCTCCAACTCAGATTATGTTCCCCATAAAACTATCATTCAAAATTGATGGAGAAATAAGATATTAGTATGATAAATTACACTCAAATTTTTTGAAGACTACTTAACCAGCACTGCAAAAAGTTGTGAAAGATGTTCTAGAAAGAGACAATGAAGAAATTTCTATGAATCCCATTAGGTTGACTGTACCAGGTGAAGGCAAAAAAATTAAACAGAAGGGAAAGGGAATCAGCAAAAGAAAATAATATTATGAGGATAAATCAATATATATCAGCGATAAACATCATTGGAAATGTTCCCAATTTACCCATCAAAAGAAACAATTTGGCAGAATGGATCAAGAAACAACATCCAACAATATGCTACATAGAATAAATGCATTTAAATAAAAAATAAATTCACACACTGAAAGTCAAAGGGTGGAAAGCTAAATCACATGCAACAAGAAACCAGTAAAAAGGGTAGGTATTCTATTTGCAGACAAAGTGAATTTCAAGACATGATTGATCAGAAAAGACAAAAAAGATCACTACATATTTGTTAAGGAAACAATACAAAAGAAAGACACAACAATCATAAATATATATTCACAAAATACCAGTATACTCACCTATATGAAACAAATAGTAATAGACATAAAAATCAAATAAGCAGTAATACAAATGTAATGGGGATCCACAATACCTCACTTTCACAATTACACAGATCAACTATATAAAAATCAATAAGAAAATATCAGCACTCAACCAAGCATTTGAACAAAAAAAACTAGTAGAAATCTACAGAGTATTCTGCCCAACAACAAATAAAGATTTTCTTACTATCACATGGAACTTTCTCTAGAACAGTCCATACAGTAGCTGACAGAACATGATTCAGTAAATGCAAAGAATTGAAATTTTCCAGTAAGTATTAGCAGATACAGTGGAATTAAATTGGAAATCAATTTTGAAATAAATCACAAAACTACATAAATATATACAATTAAATAACACTTTCTTGAACAAGTGATGTGTCACAGATAAATTAAATAATAAATTAGGCAAGTTGTACAAATAAACAATAATGTTAATGGTGTAAATGTGTCTAGATATTCATCCAAAGCTTCAGGAAGTGATAAGTGGGGTTTTTTCACACGTGGCTGAATATAAATTGTATGACATTGGGATTAATTCATGGTGAAATTCTAGGTTCAAGGGCACTAAGATTAAGGGTGTGAGTGCTACCTATGCTAAGTACATTGAATGAAATGTAAGGGATATAAATAGTTGTAGTCAGCACTCTTTTAGGTTTGCTACATTCTGCCCACAATGAACATTTTCTCCTCTGCAAAGTCTCTCTGTGATGCCCCCCTACCTTTTAACCAGCAGATTATAGACAGAAACCTTTACAGACTCTGAATTAAATAAAAATTTCCCCCATTAACTTTGAGTGTCAGTATTTTGACTCAACAATGAGAAAAAAGTATCTAAGACAATTGATATGTCATACCAAGATTGATAGGATGCAATGAAAACAGTCATAAAGAGAAATATATAATGGTGTATTCACACATCAGAAACACTGGGTGAGTGCAAATAAATAACCTAATGTTAAGCTGCAAGCTTCTAGAAAAAGAAGAGCAAGTTAAATTCAAAGCATGTACAAGGGAGGAAATTATAAAAATCAGACAAGAAATTAATGCAACTGAGACTAAGAAAACAATACATTCAATGAATCAGAAAGATGAATTCTTTAAAAAATTAAATAAAATGCACAAATCATTACTTAATCTCTATCAAAAAAAGTAAAGACTTGAATTCATGCAATTAGGAATGGAAAAGATGAAATCACAATGGATCCCATAGAAATCCAAAAGATCAACAATTCTATCTCAAGAACCTATACTCTGACAAGATTGAAAATGTATAAGAAATAGACAAATTCCTAAATACATATGAATTCTTATATCTATATACCTAAATCCTGTTGTGGGTATTGACAGGAAAGTCTCCAGACTTTTCTAAACTCCCCCAACATGGTGCCAATTGGGTTAACACCTTTTCCTACACTTATTTTTAGTCATTCCTACCTACCCTGTCCCCCTTTTAAGGCAATACATCTTAGCCAAGTTGTCAGCTTCTCTGACTATTCCCAAGACACAACCAGTGCTTATAACCACCCTAATGACTCATTCCCTATCCCCACCTCAAGGCTCCCATCAGTTCCCCTCATCTCAATCCCAGTATCTAAGACACTTCCATCTCATCCCCAGTTTCATTCCAGCAACCACTTAATATCCCTCTCAAGCCTAACCACCCCTACCTGACCCTATTCTTCCTGATTCAGCTTTGTGAGGACTATAGCCTATTATTTTTCACCCACTGTGATATAGTCTTTTAATTCCTGTCCCCTTGGAACATCCCCATTCTCCCGTTATGAAAAATAGATGCCTCTTACAAGGTGGTATAAGATCTCTGCACTGTCAGATTGTCCTTCCCATACACCCCGTGGTGCCTAACCTATACACACTTTTGTCCCCTGTCTTTCCATCTGCCACTCATGACTTTGCCTTAGATTTAAAAGATGACTTTTTCACAATGTCCTTGCACCCATTCTCTTAACCTCTGGACACTGGACACTCCCAGCAGTTAACCTAGACTGTCTTGATTTAGGGCTTTGGGGACAGTCCCACTACTTCAGTCAAGAACTTGCACATAATTTACGTTGCTTTTACCCCTCTCCTCTCACCTCACACAGTATGTAGATGACTTCCTTCTCTGTAGCCCCTCTTATGAGACATCCCCTAAAGACATTATTGTTGTTTGTATGTGGATGTATCCCCAAAGCCTCAGCAGTTTTATTTATATATTGCTTTTTTTATACAGGGTTTCAACATGCAGTTCAGCCTGGAATTGAACTCACTTCGTAGCCCAGTGTAGCCTCAAACTTTGAGCACACCTTCTGCTTCAGCCTTCTGAGTGCTAGGATTGCACGCATGTGCCACCACACCCTGCCACATGTACTTTTAAATGAGTCTTTTTTGGAAGCAGTTGAATCTAGACTTTGTTATTTATTTACAGTGCAATACTAGGATTAAAGGTCTTGGGATTAAGGGTAAGTGATTGCTGGATCAATGTATTAATGGGACCAGCACCACTCTACTCCTAGCAGTTTGGATAAAATGAAAAGGACAGAAAGAGGCTTATTTCACCATTTTTCACTCTTGTTGTTTTTACTGTCTTCTGCTGTCATAAACTATTGTCCTTCTGTCATTTTCCACACAGCCTTAGAGCCAGTCAATTATGGACTGAAAACTTTACAAACTATGAGCTAAATAAATCTTTCTCCCTTTACCTTTGAGTGTCTGATATTTTGTCTCAGCAACAAGAGAAAAGTAACTCTAACAGACACACACTTATTACTGCAGCATCTAGATTCTCTCCTAAGGCCTAAATCACTTCCCCATCGATCACCTATCTGGGCATCATTCTCCAAAAATATACTCAAGCCATACCTACAGAGTGTCCAGTTGATACCCAGATGCCAATCCCCACAACCAAACAACAGATCCTCTCCTTCCTTGGCATAAGAGGATACTGCATCACATATCATAGCTCATGTAGGTCTTTGTCATCAATCTCCCACTTGCTTAGATAACCTCTTCTTGCTTAACTTTGAACATTCTTCACAATGGCTCCTACTAGACACCAAAAGATCTTTCCTAAAATGGGTAAACAGAACAATAAAGCTTCGTCAAATACTACACTAGGGACCCTTCTAGCCCTTGACAGATGTTGCTCTAGAAGTCACCCTGAGTGTGTGGAAAGAATAAAATAAGAGCCATATAGCTCTGCAACACCCACCACCAATTCTGGTTACCCAAACAAGGTGTTTTCTTCTTCTGTAGGACCTCCACTTACTTGTGCTTTCCCACTAAATAGACCAGTGCTTGCATACTGACATACCTTCGACAAAAATAGAGATTGCCCTGGGAAACCAGAGCCTGATAGTCAACATTAAAGCCCAGGTCTGACAACACAGAGCCATACAACTAATACCTCTTCTTATTGGTCTGAGAATCACTGCTACTACAGGGACAGGCATAGCACATTTATCTGCCTACTATTGCTACCTCTCTCAAGGTCTTTCTGACAGCCTCAAGGAAATAGATGACTCCATTCTCATCATACAGAACCAAATGGACTCCCTGGAATTCCAAAACTCTAGAGGTTCTGATCTTCTAAATGCAAAGATAGGTGGGTTATTCATCTTTCTTGGGGGAGAATGTTGCTTTTACACCAGCCAATCAGGCATTGTACATAATGCAGCCAAGATACTAGTAGAAAAATCTTCAAAAATTACACAGTGCCTGTTTAACCCTTGTATTAATGTTTTGGGGCAGGCTTTGTGGCTTCTTCCATTAAATGTACCTCTTGTCTGTTTTATCCTCCTCCTTCTCTTTGGGCCGTACCTCCTCAGATTTTTCTCACAGTTCTTACAGGACTGTGCTCAGGCAATTACCAACAGACAGATGCTGACTCTCACCACTCCTCTATATAACTCTGTTCTCCAAAGCTTCTCCCACGATTAGGTTGCCCATGCCATGCTATTTGTCACACATCAATCACTTTCTTGCCCCTCTCTGTGTATAACAACAAAAAGATGGGAATGTCATTCCTGACCTGGTGTTATGGTTGATACATTGTGTCAACTTGAGAAGTTTAAAAGTTTAACTGAGAGACTCAGCAGCCAGCCATGGTTTGTATTTGTAAATATCCTCATCCTGTGCAGGCGGAAGGCAAAGAGATTTTTGGGAGTGCTACACCCACCCTGGGGGGGGGTAGCCTGCAAACACTAAAAGGAAGAAAAGAGGCTCGCTCTTCTGTTCTTTTTGCTTTGGCTGCTGCCTTGAAGTGTTGTCCCGGTACTATGCCACCCTGCCTTGCAGCCAGCTAATTATGGACTGAAACCACCACAAATTGTAAGCTAAATAAACCTTTTCTTCCTTCATTTAGGGTGTCAGGTATTCTGTCTCAGCAATGAGGGAAAAGTAACCAAAACACCTGGGCAGGACCTTCTCAACAAACAGGCCATTCTAAATAAAAACAGGAGCCACTAAAATAGTCATGCTGCCCTAAGCAAACAGAAAAGATGGCCACAAAGAAAATGTAAGGCTGAACATACAATCTTCCTGGTGTTGGAAAGCCCAGCACTATTAGTGCACCTGCACTGACCATCCTTGGAACATTGACATCAAACATTCTATCCAGATTCCTTAGTATTATGACTGCCCCCAAATTCTATATAAACACAACTTCTCTGGCTAACCATTGATATCCTTCATGCTCTCAACCTCTGTAGACCCAAACAATTAAATTCAGTCTTTTGCTCACATGGGTCTGTCTCTAGGTGGTTACTCTTGTGTTGTTACTAACAATTTGTATGAGATCTCTACCTGTCCACTTCTTTCCAAAAGATTATTTGTGTATCAATCTTACCTTGCCTGCTTGATATGTAGATAAAGTGTATTTGTTAGAGAAAATGAAGTGGTACGTACAATGTAATTCCCTAAAAAATGTAGAAACAAGAAATTCGAGGTAATCATTCTCCTTAATTTATGGAATGGCTCTATGCAACCAATAACTTTATTACTTCCTTCAATTTTCAATCATTGTGAAGTAAGTGAATCCAGAAATACAAAAGAACTATAGGCAAAAATAAAATTAATAGCTTATTAAGTTCTCACATATCCCAAATCACTACATAAAATGACTCAGAAAGTAATAATTTATTTGCCTTGCATATAGTTCACATAACATTTTTCCTCTATAGAGATGATAGACTTTAAATTCAGTGGGTCAGGGTTTATTTTTATTCCAGAGAAGGTGAAATCCTCGCCTTATCTGTGTATGCGTCTCATATCTAGTGAAGTCAAGAACTAACCCCTGAAGCTGTCCTTAAATTCACTTTACTGTAATATCCCTTGTTCAGTAACCAAGATCAGTGAACCAAGTGACAAGGTAAGTAATGGTGCAAGAAAGAGAGAGAAAACTGTGTACATTATGAGAAGATAACATGAAATGGTACTCATATTGGGCACAAATTTTAAAATGTTGAATTTAAATAGCCACTCTCACACTTATTTTATAAATGCTGAGGCCAGGTGAATTTTACTTTTCCTCATTTGTAACATGAAGACTGACTTAAAAATCTCAATTCAGAGTCATTTTAAGAGTAAATAAAATAGTATGTCTACAGAGGTTTTTTTTACATGTATTAAACTCTCAAAAATGTTAAATTAAAATGTCAAATAGAGAGACCATGAGTAGATGTTAAATTACATGATAGTAACCTTGAGAAAAACCATTTTCTAGTGGTCATAGTGGCCCAAATATAAAATACATTATTTGTATCTCAAGAGGTACTGAATACTGAAGTGGTTAAAGGTTGGTTACTCAGCTAAATTGTATGGGTGGAGTCAAAAGCTTTATGAGGTTTAATACCAGACTTATCCTCATATCTCAAAACTTCACTTATATTTCTTTCCACACTATTTTCCTTTACATACAATTTCATCACTTTAAATATGTATATATAAAATGTAATTGGAAAATATGGTGATCAAATTTTTTAAAAAAATTATTACTCTAGGACACATTGCCTATCATCATCCTCAAACCACTCCTCTTTGCTTCAAACTTGCTTATCCCATCATTCTTTCCACTTTCTCAAGCAATTGTGAGGGTGTTCTGTTTCATGTTCATATAAGGCATGGTCAATAATATGGTGAATGCTGCAGCTTAGTGTTATCCAATAGAAATCCAAGCTTCTTATTATAGTGTGTAATCATCCACCATACTATCTAGATCTGACACTAACTTCTGGCTCTTCTCAAAATTCAAAATGACCATGAAAGGTAAAGGTTTTGAATCAATTCAGGCATTAAGGCAGACATGATGGAGCAATTAAAGACACTCAGGAAAAGGGACTTCCAGAACTGCTTTAGAAAGTGTCAAGAATGGCAGAATAAGTCCAAAGACAGATGAAGTATTTTGAGGATGATTAAGGAAATGACTTAATAAATCATTTTAAATGTAAGCAACATATAAAATCATACATATTATTTAAATATATAATAGCATTTATTCATCAAGCCATTATCTTTTGTAAGCTGTCTTAGAGGTTTTCTTTAATGAAGCCTACTATAAACAAATATACAAATTAATTTCACAAAAATGATATGTGACACTGGACCTTTGAATTTAAATTTTGTTTTTTCATTATGTACCTTTATGTCTTTATTATGCAATTTGGGTCTTCATTATGAATTACTACAAGAGGTTTAGTAGGTTAAATTTTCCTTAAAGCAGTTGAGAGAAATAAATAAGATAAATTTCTTGTGTTGATACAGATTTCAGGCTATTTTTTTGTGGGAGGTATTTATTTTAATAATAGCTGAATTTATTCAATAGTGAATTTGTAAATTAATAATTACACAAAGATGAATGACCATATTTTGTTAGATCATGGAGCAGAACTGTTAACAGTCTCATTGCTTGAATGTGTACTTTGTATGTTTTAACTTTGTAACTTGAACAACTATTTCCAAGATGACAGTATGTAAGTTAGCAAGTAATGACTTCTTAGTATTTTTTGTTCTTTTCTTTTTTTTCCTTGGAATTTTGTATTGTTGCTACCCTTTTTTAATTTTGTATGTTTTGTTTTCTTTTTAAATAAAATTTTAAAAATTAATAATTACACCACCTCAGATCATTTAATTTCAATTTATAAACCACTTTTGTTACTGTGTGACTGATTCAACAGACAGATCCCATGTTCTTGTGTACAGCGAGCAAAGAAATGCAAAATGTACACTGAATAGTGAAGGAAAAGCAGCTATGTTCATTGAAGATCACAAACAGAAAAATGGTGCCAGAATGAAAAAAGTCACACTGAACACCACACAGATAAATGAGGCATGGGGGAGTGTGGAAGAGAGAGACAGACAGACAGACAGACAGATAGACAGACATGTAATTTGGTCTGAAGTTAAATGCAATGCTCCTAAGGTGGTATTTGAACTCAAAGTGGTGAAGGGTAGTGATTAGGAAAGGATGGCTTTACGGTGGTTATTGAGCTCAAATGGGTGAAAGGGAGTGAATTCCTCAGGCTCCAATATCCTATCTGTATTATTATCTCCTGATAGACATGGTCTCCAAAATTCATTGATGGATGCTGAAGGAAAAATGTTCATCTTTCATGGTTACTTCCTGTGGAGCAGTAGTGCTAGCCCTATCTTAGTGGGGACCAAGGAACTTTCATCTTCTCTGATCTATGAGTTCAGGGGAGCTAAGATTTCCCCTCAGAGTTTCTTCATAAGCCATGAATGTGGAGACAGGCTTTTATCTCAGGCTTGGGCCATCATACTTGTACTAGAGGCCCTTTTTGAATCATCCAGAAGGATCCAGGAAGAAACAGGAAAAAAAGAAGTCACAGTATATCTTGTGATAAGGACCTTGTAGCAAACAAGAAATTGAGTCTACTTATCTGGTATAACAAGTTGATTGGTGTTTCCTTTTCTGAAAAGAAACTTGAGGTTACCCACTCTTTTGCAGGTGTATGAAGTTCATGGTCCCTTTTGATTTTCTGATGTTTTAAGTGGCTTGAGTTTTGCACTAGAAAGATGAATTCAACTATTTATTCCTTGCACCTTAATAGTGGAAAGAGTAGTTAATAGAGTTGTTTAAGGGCTTTGAGGGTGAGTTGGCTCTAGGATCCACCTCGTTTCCAGGTCTTGACATGGTCACCAGGATGGAAGTTGGGTTGAATATTGTTAGTCCCTGGCACTGGAAGAATCTTGCTTTCATATTCATAAAGAGGCTGTTGGAAAGTTCCCAGATGGGTCACAAAATGAAGAAGCTGGGAAGTTTCATTGTCAGTAAGGGAGTCAGATGTCAAAAAGGGTCTCCCATAAAGTATACCTAATGAATTGAGATTGTTTAGATTTAGGGGCTGCCTGAATCTTCATTAATACAAAAAGAAGATCTAGCCACTTAATGGTGAGTTTCTTGAAATGGTTTGGCTGGAATTTGCTTGAAAATTTGAATGGTTCATTTAACCTTTCTTGATTGTAGCCTTCATGGAGCATGGAAATGGTGCTTAATTCCCAGAGCTTTGGGGACTCCCCAGATAATTGGGTTAGAAAATAATATCTGTTATTACTCTGAAAAACTTAGGAATTTATGCAGCCCAAACACAGTGATTTCTTCTTAAAGGAGGACTCCTACTACTTCCCAGGCCCATTCTGAACTGGTAGTGAAGGCCTCTATCCACTCAGCAAAGGTGTCAGAACACATCCAGGGGTTGTGTTTATTCTTTTCACATAGGTATATGGGCAATGTCTCTCTGAGGTCTTCTCAAGGGGAGAATCCACTATTTTGTACTGATTCAAGCAATGGGGAAAGCAGAGTCTGTGGGTTATGGAGAACACATATGGGACATATCTTACAGACCTGGCCTACAATATTGTGGATTTTAAGCCCTATAAAGAGTGACAGGTATGGTGGTACCTGCCTGTAATCCCAGCACTCAGGAGGCTGAAGCAGGATGATACATATATTGACCTTTTTTCCCTGGGTATATTGGAGAGCCTGGGTGAAGGCAATAAATTCTGCCTCTGGACAGAAGTCCCAGAGGGTAGTCCTCTGGCTCCAGTGACCTGAGTGGGACTGACTATGACATTACCTCCCTGTCTAATGCCATTCTTTATGAACCTACTGCTATCAGTGAATCACGAACTACCCAGCCTTGTTAATGGTTAGTCTCTCAGATCAGCACTGCCGGCATAATTTTGGGCAATGCTCTATTCACACTCATAATCTATGTGTTGGATTTCTTGGGGGAGGAGGATCGCTGAGTTAAAAACAGTGCAAGCCTAAAAAGATCATGGGTTTTGGCTGTCTTTTTTACTTATTCAACTCTCATTTGTTTTCAACTTTATCATGGTTATGTAATCTGAACAAATACTTTGAAGATAACAATATGCAATATATTAACCAGTGTTAATCTCTTATTATTTTGTTTGAAATTCTGTATCATTATTTTTATTCTTTTTGTTTGTTTTTAAATTTTAAAAACTGAATATGCTGTATTTACCAGTTGCCTTATCCCTGTTCGCAGACCCTGTTAGAGTTTCTAGAATGAACTAATAACTGTCCAAGTATAATTTGATTTTCCTTAGACTCAGGTCTAAGTTACTGTATTTGCAGAGTGCCTCTTCAAGTTGGAACTGAAAAGCAACAGAACTTTTATAAGAGCCTTGAATGACAGACCTAAGATTTTTATAGTTCACAGGTTTGGGCATCCTTTTTCACATATTCACTAAAGTAACCTTGATGTATAACTTTCTTTTTGGAATCTCCAACCTCTGTGATATAATCCCACTTGGGCCCTGCTTGGAACTCAGTTAACAGAGGAGTTGCCTGGTAACCAGAAAGTGAGGCTGCAGAGGGTTTATCATTTGCCTATGTAGCAGCTCCTATAGTCCTTTGACTTTTACAGCTAAGAACCAGGAATACAGGATGAAATGGACATCTCTACAGGTGAGATTAAAAGCCATTGTTAGTGGAGGGAAGCGATTAATAAACCTTTTGGGGATCTCAGAGAATCTACCCAGTTTTTTTCTTGAATGACTGAATAAACACAACTGAAAAAATGAGACCTGTATCCAAACACACCAGTTAGACCCGTCACCAGGACTCAATCTAAAGGAGTTTTAAATACACAGCTAAAAAAGAGATGGAGGATTCAAAGTCAACAGAAACTCTTACTGATGCAGCATGTAAGACTTGCCCATCACTTCTATCATCTCACTGTAGCCTGAAGGGTATCACCAATGTTCTCTTGCTTCCTGAAATATAAATCAGGAAACTTTCTTTCTCCAAAAATGAATTTGGAAAGCACACTCACTCCCCAAGGGTAAGTGCACAAGCAGTATGATTTATAACAAACCAACATTAGCTTCAAATTAAGAAAAAGAGACCCTTTCACAGATTTGTGTTTCTTGAATTCTCCTATTTTCAAGCAGAAAAAGAATGTGAGACATTCTAAAAAAGAACAAACACAGTAAAAAACAAAATGGATATTAATTGTGAATGCTGTTGAAAAGATAACCTATGTGAAGGAGGAGCTGCTAAAATGAAGTCCCCATTGGTATCAGTCCCTGAAAGAGGATTGGTTTCAGGGCAAACATCAGGACTCTGGTAGAGAACCATAAAGGCTTCAACACAGGGGGCCTCTGATCACTTTTCCTGTTTCTTACAATAAATAAATAACTGAACTAAAGTATTATGGTTCAGGCTGTCAGGGGAGTACTTTAGGTTAAAACTGTTCCCGGTGAAGGAGGATGCATATCTGAGTAGGAAATCAGAAGGTAGAATGGCTTTTCTCATCAGTTCTACTTTTGAATTTAGTAACGAAATACCATCTGTTGTATCACTTAGATTTTTTTGTGTATAATCAGTAAGAGACTCAGTGTGCCCCATGTTGTAGTCAGGGTTTACAAGGGAATAGATGTAATGCAGGGCAAAATTTATAAGATTATTTTGTAATATTCACCCAAAAAGTCAAATGCAGAAGAGTTTAGGAGATCTGTCCACTAGAGACCTAAATAATCCACCTGACGGTCTGGATCCCATGGTAATGCCCTGAACAAGTTCAGATGAAGACCTAGAGCCCATGGCAATGTCCTCCATGAGTCCAGCTGGAGGCCTGGATCCCACAAAAATGTCTCATGCAAGTCAATATCATGGATCTGCACTGGGAAGGCCCAAAGATCAGTAGCAGAAGCTAGAAACTCTGTGTCAGCGGGATGAAAGATCTGTGCTACCAGGCTGAGGAATCTGCACTGGAGCCAGGAAGTGACGTTCAACATAAGGACTAATGCTCCCCACAAAAGAACTTCAGCCATCCTCAATGACAGCAAGGATCGGAGCTTCTCCAAAGTTTATTTTTATTCTCCCCCACAGCTCCTGTCCCTAAATCCTCTTTCCCCATTATTATTACATTATAATATTATTATCATTTATTCATGTTTCTGATATATAAATTTTACATTCATTGTGGATATTTGGTACATGTACATGTCTCATTTTAAATCTTTTTATCTGTTTTCCCCCTTCCCCTCCCTTCATCCTTAGTTTCTTAAAGCCACTTCCATTTGCAAAAGATCTGTCTCCCTGATTACTTTTATCAATCTGTTATTTTTCTCTTTATTTGTATTTTGCATTACTCAACTGAGATAGAACATATCCTATTTAAGTTTCTGTGTCTGATTTGTTTCACTTAACCTTGTTTTCCAGATATATTGATTTTCCTAAAAATGACTCAAATTTATCCTCCTGTGTGGCCGAATAGTATGCCATTATGTGGAGATACATGTTTTGTTTTGTTTTGTTTTGTTTTGTTTTGTTTTGACCCATTCGTCTGTCAATGACCATACAAAGTTCTTCAAGGGTTTAACTTATGAATAGTGATGTGATAAACATTGGTATGCATGTATCACTGTAATATGATGCATTTAGCTCTTTTGGGACTATAATTACAAGGGGAATAACTGAGTCAAATGTAAATTGCCTTTTCAGTTTTTTGGAAAAACCTCCATAATGATTTCCACACTGGCTGTACTAGTTTATATTCCCACCCAAAACGCACAAGGGTGCCTTTTTCACTGCATCCATGGCAAAAGTCATTACTATTTGATTTGTTGATGATTCCCATTCATTCTGGAGTAAAATGGAATCTCAATGTTTTAATTTGCATTTCTCTGTGTAACAGTTTTGGAAGTATAGCCACTTCACTATATTGCTTCTGCCTATCCAAGGGGATATCTATTTTCTGATATCCTCTTTGATCTCTTTCTTCAGATTACTACAATTTTCAGTTTAAAGGGCTTTCATTTCCTTTATTAGATTGGGTCCTAAGTATTTCACTTTTCTTGACGCTATAGTGAAAGTTTCTGTTTCTCTAATTTTTCTCTCAATGAGTATGTCTTTCATATACAAGAATGCTATGGAGTTTTTGTTTCTAATAATTTCTTAATTAATTTTCTTGGTACACTTTTGATATACATAGTGATCCCATTCATCATAGGAAATTTTTACATAGATATAATGTGTCTTGATTCCTCTTTTTCCCCCATTCCTCTTCCTTCCCTTTGAATGTTTTCTCATTTCCATTTTTCTAATTGTTCTTTTTCATTTTCTTCCTTTACCTCTTGACCCTCCCTTGTTCCCCTTCCCATTTGAAATATTTTTCCTAATTTCCAGTATCTATCATCCATTTTGTCTTTATTTATGCTTTTAATTTTTCACAAAAAAGAAACAATATAACATTTAAACATATGTATTTAATTTATTTCACTTAAAATCATGGCCTCGGGTTTCATCTATTCCCTAAAAAGACTCAAATACATCCTTCTTTATGACAGAGTAGTACTCCACTATGTACAAATCCATGTTATTTATCCATTCTTAATGAACATATAGGCTATTTCCAAGATTTCCCTATTACAAATAGCACTGCTGTAAATGTACATGTGCATGTATCCCTATGGCATGATGCATTTAACTCTTTCAGGAGCCTATCAAGAAGTGGAATAGCTGGATCAAATGGAACCTATTGTTGCAGTTTTTGAATAATCTGCATAATGATTTACATATTGGTTTTACCAATTTACATGCCCACCAATAATGAAGGGTTTTGTTTTACCATAACCTCAACAGAATTTGTTACTGGTTGATTTCTTGATAATAGCCATTCTTTCTGGAGTGAGATGGAATCTGCATTGTTACAATTTGCCTCTCACAAATGACCAGTGATGTTGAACATTTTATGATATATTCACTTGCTGTTTATATTTCTTCATCTGAGAAGTGCCTATTCATTTAGGATGTCAATTTTTGGATTGGGTCTTTAAATTTGAGGTGTCTCATTTTTTGAGTACTTCATATATTCTAAATATTAGTGCTTTGTCGGAGGAATAGGGCATAAAAATATTTTCCCAATTCCTTCACTTGTTTCAATCTTTTGGTGCTTTTTCTTAACATGAAAAAGCTTTTCAATATGATGAGATCCTAGTTGTTGATTCTTTGTAATATTTCCTGTGCAATCAGGGTTTTGCTTATACAATCTTTGTGTATTTCCATGTCTTCAAAAAATTTACCTATTCTATGTTCCAGCATATTAAGTGTTTTTGTTTCAATATTTAGGTTTTGATCTATTTCAATGTTAGTTCAGAGCTTGGTGAGGGACATGGGCCTGTGTACAACTGTCGGCTTATAGAAAGATAGTTTTCCAAGCACCATTTGTTAAAGAGTCTATCATGTTTCCAGTGAAAGTGCTTGACTGTCTTGACAAAGGTAAGTTAAGTGTTTTTGGAGCTGTTTTTGCATCTTCTAATTTGTTACATTGGTCCTTGGTTCTAGTTTTTGTTTGTTGGTTGGTGTGGTTTTTTTTTTATTTTTAAGTACCATGCTGTTTTTTTCATAGTAGCTTTGTAATATGACTTCAAACTGGGGATTTTGAGCTCCTATCTTACCTTTGTTGACCAAAATTATATTTGCTATTCTAGATCTCTTATGGTTCCATACGAATTTTAGGATTGTCTACTATAGCTCTATCAGGTATGCTATTGTTGTTTTCATTGGAATTTCATTAAATATGTATAATAATTTAAATATGTATAATAATTTAAATATGTATAATAAATATGTATAATAAGTATGGTCATTTTCATTATATTGGCTGTGCTTATCAAAGAACAGGGGATATTTTTCCTTTTTCCAATATTCTCTTTGATCTCTTTTTTAAGAGTACTGCAGATTTCAGTGTCCAGATCTTTCACTTCCTTCATTATACTGATTACTAAGCATATTCATTTTTTTCTTGATACTATTTGAAAGCTGTGATTTCTCTAATTTCTCTTTCTGTGAGTTTTTTTATTCCTGTATAGGAAGGTTATTGATTTTTGACAGTTGACTTCCTATCCTGCTACACTGCTGAATTTGACTACTAATTCTAGTAGACTTTGGACAGAATTTTTGAGGTCTTATATATAGAGAATAATGATCTTAGACAATAATGACAATTTAACTTTTTCCTTTCCTACCCATGTTATTTTATTTCTTTTTCTCATGTAATTATTTTATCTAGTGTTTCCAAACTATATGGAATAGGAGTGGTGTGAGTGGACATCTTTACTTTGTTCCTGATTTATGGTGAAAGCTTTCAGTTTTTGATCATTTATTATAATATTAACTGCTTGTATGTAACGATTGGCTTTTATCAGATTGAGATAAAAATTTTCAATTCCAATTATTTGTAGGCTTTTTATCACAAATGGCTGTTGCATTTTATCAAACACTTCTTTTGCATCTATTGAGATGGTAATGTGATGTTCACCTTTGCTTCTGTTAATGTAGTATATTATACTTTTTGATTTTTGTAGGTTGAATGATCTTGTATCTCTGGGACAAATTGTACCTGATCGTGGAGTATAATCTTGTTTACTTGCTGCATTCTGTTTTCCAGTGTCTCACTGAAGATTTATGAGTATATGTTCATTAAGGAGATTAACCTGTAGTTCTTCTTTTGGTTTGGTTTTTTAAAAAATTTTTTTTTAAAATTTTTACTTTAAAGAGAATAAAGCAAGCAAAATAAAACAGAATAAGGCCAATTGAAACAAACCAGTGTAAGGGACACAGGACTCAAAACAATACAAAATCAATAATGATTACCATAATGCCTCTTGTATTCAAAATAGCTGGAGATACCTTCATACATAGTAAAAAATCAAACAAAATACAACAGAATAGAATAAATAAAAACAAAAAATTAATGCAATAAAGTACTTTAAAACAGGATAAGAGTAAATCCATAATATATATAGCTATCTTTGAAATAGCTGCCCATGCCATTGGATATAACAAAATCAAACAAAACAAAACAAAATAAACCCCAACTCATCAAACCAGTGAAAATGATACAACACTTCAAAACAAAATAATTGGTAATTAACAACGGCCACCACCCACAGAAGGGGCTCCCCCATAGATGCCACACTGAGTACTATTATCCTCTGAATAGATGATCAGACCACTGGGCCTAGACCTACAAAGTCAGTGGAACACAAAACACCACAATTATCAAATTGCATTTCACCTGAGGAGCTATCACAGCATGTGTTTCTCTGGATCAACAAGTCACCTACTATAGGGGTGGAAGGGTGTTGACTCTTTTTGTTGGTCTAGCTCTCTCCCTGCCAGTGGTGGCCTATGCATTATGCTGGTTCGCAGGGAGGGTTTGCTTATTGGTGAGTACTTGTTCTCTTCCCCTGCAGTCCAAAAATGTCACTGACTCATGGAAAAAGACTGGGATCTGACTGTCCCCACTGCCAGTGGCAGCCCATGCATGGTGCTGGTTCACAGGGAGGGTTTGCTTTTTGATGAATTGTTGTTCTCTTTCCCGGCAGTCCATGAATGGCACTGACTCACAGGAAAAGACTGGGGTCCTGGCTCAGACTGGATTCTTCTGGTTTACATATGAGGGTAATGCTTGCTTTCAGGAATGAGTTTGGGAATATTGCTTCACTTTCAAATTCTTTAAAGTTTTGAGTAGTAGTGTCATTAGATCATCCCTAAAAGTTTTGTAGAATTCAGCAGTGAGTCAGTTATAACCTGAGTTTTACTTTGTTGAAAGATGTTTTTAAAAATAACAAAAATGATGATACATAATTTCAAAGCAAAATACTAGATTAATGCTGGTTAATATATTGTATATTTTTATAGTCAAAGTAGTTGTTCACATTACAAGATATGGGCATGAAAAAATGATTAAACAACCCAATAATAAAAGCACAAACTGTTCTTTTTGATGAACTAACAGAGATTAGTAGTAGAGTTATTTATCATATATATGTACACATATACATATATACATACATTTACATATGAACATATACATATGCATATATGTATATCCATATGTACATGTATACATATATGTATATCAATATACATATTATACATATACATATGTATACATATATGTACACATGCATACACATATACATATGTATATGTATACTTATACATATATATGGATATATATACAGACACATAATCTTTTGCCTCCTTTCTTTTCTCTCCTCTCCACTATCCCAATTGTTCTTTCCTTTTCAGTGGTTTCTTTCTGTTTCACTTTCCCAATATGTATTTTGGATCTTATTTACTCTTTCAGATTTTACACTAGAAAGACAGTACAATAGTTACACCTGTGAGTCTGATTTAATTCACTTATATGTATGGTTTCAAGTTGCATCAATTTACCTATAAAAGCCTCTAGTTTATCCTTCTTTGTAGCTGAGTAGCTGTAGCTTCATTGTACAAAAATACCACATATTTTTATCTGTTTCATTGTTGTTTCAATAATGATGGGCATTTGCATTGTTTCCAAAGTTTTGTTATTAAAAATTCTGCTGGATTAAACATGGGTACACATGTATCATTGTGGAATGATGTTTTTAATTCTTCTGGAAAAATATTCAGAAGAGAAAGAGCTGATTGGAATGGCAACTACAGTCTTAGCTTTTGAGGAAACTCTACACTGATTTCCATGATGGTTGTACCAGTCTACACTCCCACTAAAAGTGGAGATTGGTTCCTTTCCCCCTAGACCTCCACTAGCCTTTGTTATTGGTTGATTTCTTGATGACAGTCATTCTTTCTGGAATAAGATGTAATTTCAATGTTGCTTTAATTTTCATTTCTCAAATGACAAGTGATGTTGAACATTTCTTCATATATTTATTTTCCATCTGTAATTTTTCATCTGAGAAATCTGTGTTTATCTCACATGGCCACTTTTCAATTGGGTGTTTGAATTTGGGAGGCCTGATGGGTTTTTTTTTTCATTCTTTATATATTCTATATATAACTCCTTTGTCTGAGGGATAGTTGACTACAATTTTGCTCCATTCAGTGGATTCTTTTCACTCGATTGGTGGTTTCTTTTGGTGTGTAAAATATTTAAATAAAATGACATAACAGTTATTGATACTTTGAGGTAATTCCCTTGTAATTTGCATTTTGTTCATGAACTCTTTGCTTACCACTATGCCTTAAAGATTTCTATCTACTTTGTCTTCCAGTAGATTTAGTGTTTCTGTTTTAATATTTAGAGATTTTTATCCATTTTGACTTTAGTGCATGGTAAGAGACATGGGTCTATTTTTAGTCTTTGGCATGTGGAGGACTAATTTTTCCAGCACCATTAATTAAAGTGGCTACCTTTCTTCCACTTAATATGTTTGGTCCTTTTGTCAAAGATAAGGTGACTGAGTATCTTTGTAGCTGTGTCTGCATCTTCTAATCTCTTCCACTGGTCCTCAGATCTGTTGTTGTTGTTTTGTTATTACTGTGCTGATTTTATCACAGCAGCTTGTAGTATAATTTCAACCTTGGGATTATGATATCTCCTCCCTTGCCTTTGTTGCAAGGATCACCTTTGATATTATAGGTCTGTTCTGTTTCCAAATGAATTTTTGGAGGGATGCTAATGGTATTATGATCGAGATTGCATTAAATCTGTATAAAAGTTTTGGGAGCATGGTTGTTTTCACAATATTGGTTATTCCTATCCAAGAACAACAGATACATTTCCATTTTCTGATATGCACTTCAGTCTCCTTTTTCAGAGTACTGTAGATTTCAATATATAGCTCTTTTACATACTTTGTTAGAATGATTCCTAAGTATTTCATTTTTTGGAAGCTATTGTGAAAGGTGTTATTCACATAATTTCTTTCTTGGTGAGTTTGTTGTTTGTGTACAAGAATGCTATTGATTTTTAAGTGTTGACTTTGTATCCAGCTATGCTGCTGAATTTGCTTATTAACTCTAACAGTCTTTTAGTGGAGTTTTTGGGCCCTTCTATGTAGAGTATCATATCTTCAAATAACAATAGTTTAAATTCTTCGTTTCCTATTCTCATTCTTTTTATTTGTCTCTCTTGTCTAATTGCTCTGGTTAATATTTCCAGAACTATATTAAATAGCAGAGGTCATAATGGACATCCTTGTCTTGTTCCTTATTTTAGAGTGAAGGCTTTCTCTTTCATTCCATGTAGTATGATACTCGCTGTTGGTTTGTCATATGTGGCTGTTATGAGACTGAGTTAGAGACCATCTATTCCAATTTCCTATAAATTTTTTATCATTAATGAGTACTGGGATTTATCAAAATCTTTTTCTGCATTTATTGAGATGATCATGTGATTTTTATCTTGGTTTGGTTGATGTGGTATATTGTGTTTAATGATTTGTGTATGTTGAACCATCTTTGCACTCCTGGGATGAATCTCACTTGGTCATGTTGTATAATTTTCTTGATAATTTGCAGGATTCTGTTTGCTAGTATTTTACTGAGAATTTTTGCAACTTTGTTCATTAGGGAGATTGACCTGTAGTTCTCCTTTATGGTTGTGACTTTCTCTGGTATTGATATCAGAGTAATACTTCCTTCAAAGAAGGAGTTAGGGAAAGTTGTTTCCCTTTTAATTTCCTTAAAGAGTCTGAGGCATATTGGTGTTAAAACTCTAAATTTCTTGTAGAATTAAACTGTGAATCCATCAGGACGTGCACTTTTCTTTGTTGGTTAATTTTTAATTACATTTTCAGTTGATATTGGTTAAAATTTTAACCAATATTTAAAATTTTAATGTATTCTTGATTCAGCTTTGGAAATTATATATTTCTAGGAAACAGTCTATTTCTTATGTTTCCCAGGCTGTGAGTAAAGATACTCAAATTAGGTGTTTTGATTTTATGAATTTCCCCAGGATCTGTGGTAATTTCACCCTTTTTATTCCTCATGTATTGATTTGAGTTTTTTCTCTCCTTTTCTTGATAAGGTTGGTTAGGTGTTTATCAATTTTGTTTGTTCTTTCAAAGATCCAACTCCCTGGATCATTAATTCTTTGTATTGTTTTCTTAGTCTCAATTGTGTTAATTATTGCTCTGATATTTATAATTTCCTCCCTTCTATGAGCTTTGGTTTTGATTTGCTTTTCTTTTTCTAGATGATTAAGGTGAAGCATTCTGTTGTTTATTTACCGAGTTTTATTTATTTACTGAGTTGTTTATTTACTGCATATTACTGAGTTTCCATGTGTTTGTGTAGTTTTTGCAGTTTCTTTTGCCATTAATTTCTAATTTCAGTGCATTAATGGCCAGATTATATGCATGGGGTAATTTTTACTTAAGCATTTTCTATGGTCTAGAAAATGGTCTATTTTAGCAAACCTCCTATGTGCAGCTGAGAGATCATTCTTGGTTTCCAGTTCACATTATCTGCAAGTAGAATAGCTACCTCTGCTTTTTTCTCGGTTTGTTTTGCATGGAATACTGTTTTTCAACCTTTGACTTTCAGTGTATGAGTTTCTTTCTGAGTTAAATATGTTTCTTGTATATAGCATACTGTTGGATATTGCTTCTTGATCCATTTCTATCAATCTGTTTCTTTTAATTAGTGTATTGCGGCCATCTACATTGATGGTTATAACTGACATGCATTGGTTTATCTTTGCTATGCTATGTGTCTGTTGTTGGTTCCCTTCTTTTTCCCTTGTTTAATTGCTTGCCCTGTCCAGTAGTTTCTTTCTGTTGTTGTTCTGGGAATTGTGAAAATTTTTGTCTCTATCTAGATTATCTTTCAGTGATCTTTCTATGGTTCATTTTGTGGATATGAATTTCTTTGGGGGTTTTTTTTTGCCATGGAAGAATATTATTTCTCCATTAATTTTGCAGGGTAAATCAATGTGGGTTGGAAGTTATTTTCTTTCAGGGCTTGAAAGACTTCACTCCAAGCTCTCCTTGACTTGGGGGTTTCTGTTGAGAAGTCAGCCATGACTCTAATGGGTTTTGCTTGATAGCTGATCTTTTCTGTAACAGCTTCTAGGATTCTGCTTTTGTGCTGAATTTCTGGGATTTTGCTTATTATATGTCTGGGTGTAGATTTATTTTGTTTATGGATGTTTAGAGTTCTATATGACTCACTTATTTTTTTATATCAGATTCTGTTTCCATGCTTGGGAAATTTTCTGCTACTACTTCAGAAAAAAATTTTATTATATGTCACTTGTTTTGACTCCTACATTATCATTGACACCTATCATTTTGTATTGTTTTTCTCTGCACAGTCATGGACCTGCTGAATTGTTATTTCATGGTCCCTTATTTTTAATTTTTTTTTGTGATCACTAGAAGTGGTCCTGTCTTCAAGGTCCGAAAGTCTATAGCCAGTTTTATTCGAGTGGCATTGCCATATTTCAATAGAATTTAACTTCCTAGATATCTCTTTGAATCTATTCCATGTATTCTATTTCTTTCTTGTATTGTTGGTTCAAGGTTTTCATCATTTTCCTATACTCTTACACTTTTTTAAAATCTGTCTTTTCTAGCTATGCTGAGCAAGTCCTTCATTAAGGTAATCATTTCTTTATTTTTCCTGAGAGATTATTTCCAATCTGATTTCCTCTATAGCATCACAGATTTGTTTCTTTTCTTCACTTCCTATCTTTTCAAAAATTTCATTTATGTCTCCTGTACTTGTTCCAAATTGGTTGAGGTTTAAGATTGCATTTTGCTCTTTTATTTTATCATTTTCACCTCTTGGTTAATATTTCAATCTTTCAATCTCTCTAGTCTTGACTATCCATCATGATTTCTTGGGCTTATTTTGTGTAGTGGATATTCACACAGCTGCTGAGCCCAACAGTGTAGAGGAGGACCAGTCATCTGGATTCCTCCTGTAGGGATGGTTGGATGAGTTGTAGATTCTTTCTGAACTGACTAGCCTAAGAGTACTGATGTGAACAAACCCTTAGCTGATATTTTTTCTGTGGCTTCAGAGTGTTCCAGGCCACCAGCCCCACCTGTCCATGGTGTGTGCCCTGTCTGGAGCCCTACTGTGTTACTGGAAGCCTCAAAAAACAAGCGGGGGCCTTCTGAGTGGGGAAAGGCCTTCCTGGAGCTGTCTCTGACATACCAAGTTCTTCCAGGCAGGGGAAGGTCTCACCCATTCCCCTACCTGCCCACTGATGTTCTCCAAGAAGGGGGAGATATAGCTGAGACTCCTGCCACTCCACTGAAGTTCTCTGGTTTTGATGGTGTCTTATCCACACTCTCTCCTGGGCACTGAGGTTCTCTGAGTGGGAGGATAGGTCACTGAATCTCCTGTTGGGCCCGTGAAGTCTGCTGATGGGGAGAAGGGTTGCTAATACTCCCTTTGACTGCTGAGCTTTTCCTGAGAGGTACAAGGGGTTTCAGAGGCTCCCACCAGCACACTGAGATACTTTAGATGGGAGAAGATACAACTGACACTCCCAACAGATGCTGAGGTCCTCTGGGTGTTTGGAGGGATAGCCAATGCTCCCACCAGCTACAAAGTTTTTTTTATTGTACCTTTAATTTAAATGACTGACATTGGGTTACTTTGCAGTTTTATATCTCAGTTGGGGCTTTGGCAATTCATATGTGTCTAGAGTTCAATCTCATTTGAGTACAGGCTCTTAAAGTAGGTGTTGATGATCTTCTGGACTTCTGTAGGATCTGTTGTCATTTCACCATCTTCATCCTTGATCGAATTGATTTGAGACTTTACTTTTTCGATAAGGTTAGCTAAGAGTTTGTTTTATTTAGTCTTTCAAAGAACCAACTCCTCAATTCATTGAATGTTTGTATTGTTTTCTCAATCTTATTTGCATCAATTTTTGCTTTTGTTATTTGAGTTTACTCTTTTTTGTTTTGTGGTTTTTTTAATGTGGGAATTTACCACCATGTATTTTCCTCATAGGACTGATTTCATTGCATTCCATAAGTTCCAGTATGTTATTTTTGCATTATTGTTTAGTTGTAAAATGGTCTAATTTCTTCTTTAACTTTATCTGTGATCCCTTGGTTATTCAAGAAAGTGTTATTTAATTTACATGTGTTTGTGTATTTTTGGTGGTTTCCCTTATCATTGATTCCCAATTCCATTGCACTATGATTGGATAATATGCATGGGATGATTTATTTTTTTTAATTTTCTCAAGAATATCCTATAAACTAATATGCAATATACTTTGGAGAAAGTCTACTGTGTAGCAAAGAAGAATGTGTACACTGTTGCTGTGGGTGGAACATTCTATAGATATGTACTAATCCATATTTTCAAATGTTCCCATCATGTGTCATATTTTTTTTCCAGTTTTTTAATTTAATGTGTTTCCTCTTGGCAGTGGGGTATTGAGGTCCCTATTATAATTGTATCTGTTTTTATCTGATTTTTCACATTTATTGGTACTTGTCTTTATAATATTGGTTGCATATGTATTTGGTGAATGCATATTTCTGATTCATTACCTCTTTCTCTTGGTTCACTTAGCAAATATGCAGTAAACATCTTTGTCTCTTCTGATCAGTCTTGGCTTGAAATCCTCTTTTTCTTCAAATACAGTTTCAAATAGAAGTGCTACCATGGCTTTTTTCCAGATTCTTGTCACATGGAATATTTTTTTCCATCCTGTAACTTTCAGGCCATGAATTTGTTTTTGAGCTAACTTTTTCTTGTGGGCACTACACTGTTGTATCTTGTTTCTCAATTAATTTAGTCAATCTTTTTCTTTTGATTGGTGAATTGAGATCATTTTCATTGGTGGTTGTCACTGATATATATTTACATCCTTTCATATTACTTTTCTGCTTTGCGCTCTCCTTTCTAATTGTTTATCTTGCCTGAGAGATTCATTATATTGTGATTCATGGTTGTCTTTTTCTAGACTATCCTTCAGAACTTTTTGGAGTGCTGGTTTGGTGTATCAGGTGTTCTTTGTCATGTAAATATCTTATTTATCTACCTGTTTTGAAAAGTAATTTTTCAGGGCACATCAATCTAGTGTAAGATTGCAGGAAGTTCGACTTTGTTTTCTTTTAGGGCTTGAAATGCTTCATTCCAAACTCTCGTTGAATTAAGGTTGTATGTTGAGAAGACTGCTGTGTTTCTGATGGGTTTTTATTTATGGGTGATTCATCTCTTTTCTCTAACATCTTTTAGCATTTTGTTCTTGTGTTAAATATCTGGAATTCTTTCTTTTATATGCCTTGATGTTGCCTTTTTTCTGATCATGTACAATTGGGGTTCTATATGCCTCACTTATCTGTAAGTCAAATTATTTTTCAATTCATGGGAAAGTTTCTGCCATTACCTCTGTGAACAGGCTTTTGGGTCCTCATGGAAGTCCCTTGTAACACTATAGACCTCAGAGTGGATGGTGTGTCCTGTTTGGTTACTAATTGTAGGAGTCATTTGGTAGAGATTTGGGGACTTTCTGTATAGATTATCTTGTAATAATGGCAAATTAAATTCTTCCTTTTCTATCCATATTCCTTTTACTTCTTTCTCTTGTCTAAATTGTTCTTGATAATATTTCCAGAACTATATAGACAGGAGTGGTGTTAGTGGACACCCTTGTCTTGTTACTCGTTTTAGAGTAAAACCTTTCAAGTACCATCCAATTAGTATCATGTTCATTTTTTATTTGTCATAGATCGTTTTTTAACAGATTGAGATAAAGACTTTGTATTTTAGCTTTTTCCAGGGTTTTTATCATGAATGGGTGTTGGATATTTTCAAATGTTTTCCTGCATATATTGAGATGATCATGTGGGGTTTGTTCTTGGTTGTTAACATGGAGTATTATAGTTTTTATTTTTGTGTGTATAACCATGCTTGCATCCCTGGACTGAATCATACTTGATTATGGTTTATAATCTTACTGATGACTTGCTGCATTTTTTTTGCCTGTATCTTATTGAGAATTTATATATCTATGTTCATTAGAAAGATTGACCTATATTTCTATTTTGTGATTGGGTCTTTCTCTGATTTTGCTATCAAGGTGATGCTTGCTTCCAGATACGACTTTAGGAATATTTCTTCCCTTTCATTTTTTTTAGAGTTTGAAGAGTGGTGGCATTAAATCTCTAAATTTCTTGTAGAATTCAGCAATAATTTAATCAGGACCCTGACTTTTGTTTGCTTTTAATATTATGTTTACAATTTCAATTTTATTGAGTGATATTGTATTATTTAGAAATTCACATCTTCTTGATTCAGCTTTGACAGTTCATATGTGTCTAGGAATCTATCTATTCTTTCTGAATTTTCCATATTATTAGACTATAGGTTTTCAAAGTAGATACTGATTATCTAAATTTATGCAGGGTCCATTGTGATTTTGCCCTTTACATTTCTAATTGCATGGGTTTAAGTCTTTTCTTTCCACATTTTGATAAGGTTAGCTAGGAATTTTTCTATTTTATTTAATCTTCCAAAAACCCATCTCTTTGATTCATTGAATCTTTGCATTTTTAGTGTCACTTATATTAATTTTTCTCTGATGTTTGTAATTTCCTTGGTGAACTTTGGGTTTAACCTGATCTTTTTTTCATATAAATTTGAGGTTCACCATTAGGTTTTTCACTTGAGCTTGCTTAGTTTTTCTAAAGTGGAAACTCACCAGTGTATACTTCCCTTATAGTACTGCTTCCATTGTGTCCCATAAGTTTTGGTATGTTATATACACATTATCATTTAGTTTTACAACCTGTCTATTTTCTTCTTTAATTTCACATGTGGCCCATTAGATGTTCAATTGGATATTATTTAATTTCCACATGTTTATATATTTTCTATGGTTTCTTTGGCCATTGATTTTCAATTGTACTATGATCTGATAATGATCCAATTGAATTATGGTTTAAAAATATGAATGGGACAATTTCAATTTCTTTACATTTACTTATGCACGTTCTGTGAGCTAGTGTGTGTTATACTTTGGACAAAGTCCCAAGTGCTGCTCAGAGGAATGTATTCTGTTTTTGTGGGGTGGAACATTGTGTATATATCTATTAAATGCATTGTTTAAAGGTTTGGTTCAGTTATGATATTTCTTTGTTGATTTTTTCTAGTTGATCTATTTGTGACATTTGGAAGTTGAATTTCCCCACTACTATTGTCTTAAAGATTATCTAAATTTTCATATCAGTTAGTGTTTTTTATGCAGTTAGGTGTGGATAATTACATAAAATATTTGGCTCATATATATTATGATTTTTATCTCTTTCTCTTAGATTGTTTCCTTAACAAGTATGTATTGACTTTGTGCCTTCTGATTAATCTTGGCTTGAAATCAATTTTGTCTGAAACTAGAATAGCTAGAATATCTACTCTGTTTTTTCCAGGTGCATGGAGTATTATTTTACATCTTTAGACTAAATCTATGAATTTATTTTTGAGTTAAATATGTTTCTTCTATGTAACACATTGTGGAATCTTGTCTCTTAACATATTTTCCAAATCTGTTTCTTTTGATTGGTGATTTGAGACTATTTATGTTGATGGTTGCCACTGATATGTATTATTTATCATTGATATTACATTACTTTCCTGTTAGTGACTTCCTTTACTCACCTTCTGTTTAATTGGTCATCTTGCCTGGTAGATTTATTCTATTGGGATTCTTGGAAATGTTGTCATAGTTGTCTTTTTCTAAGATATCCTTCAGAATATTAAGTGTGTTGGTTTGACAGTAATTAATATTTTATGTGTTCTTTCTCATGGAAATATCTTATTTATACATCAATTTTTGAGGTTACATCCATATGGGTTTGAAGTTCATTTTCTTTTAGGGCTTGAAATACTTCAGTAAAAGCTCTCCTTTATTTTGTGGTTTTGTTCAGAAGACTGCTGTAATTCCAGTGGATTTGTCTTTATAAGTTGTGTTTCTTTTCTTTAACAAGTTTAAGATTTTTTTCTCATGTCGAATTTCTGGAATCTTGAGCATTGTATGACTTGTAGTTTTTTTCAGATTGTGCCTATTTGGAGTTCTATGTGCCTCATTTATCTGTGTCAATTTCTTTTTAACACTCCAAAATTTTTCTGCTATTTCATTTATGAACAGGTTTTCTATGCACTTTGTTCTATCTTCTGATTTTTAATGATTCTAATTAATCTTTTTTAATTTTTTTTATTTAAAAGAGAATAAAACAAAAGGGGGCAGTACAGAGCAGATCAGAAGTGGACAACATAGGCAACACAGTACTTTACATTAAGTCAACTGGACATCAACAGTATCTAACACCATATCTCTTACTCTGCTACAGTTGAGCATAGTTTCAATTACAATAATATCAAACATAACACAATAGTATAAAGCCATGCATATAGTGAAAGAATTACAGGGCTTTCTGAACCGAATAACAGAAAATGATCAATGGGTACTATAATATCTCATTTTTGATAAAAATGAAAAAAATTTGTTTGAACTATCACACATATTCAAATTCCAATGAGACACAAAGTGGTAGACAGCACCAATGGCAATAGAACAAAAAAAAGCATGGTAGGACTTCTAAGAAGGATAATATTAAATCAGCAATAGCTGTCATAATGTTTTCTTCAAAACAGCTGTTCATATCATCACGTATGATATAGTCAAACAAAACAGGATAACACCATTCCAACTGATGATTTAAAACTTTGAAAGACTTTGAAGCTATGAGATGGGGCCT